>JAKSZP010017863.1:0-31052 GCA_022478985.1 Massospora cicadina | reverse complement strand
CCATTATTTTTATTTAAAACAATCATATCAATATTGTGGACTTGTAAGTGTCTAACATTTCCCCTTTTCAGCTAATTTTGACCCACAAAATTCTTACCTTGAAGCTGTGAGGGCAACCATCTAGTACTAAAAAAAGAAGCTGTGAGGGCAAATATCTGACATCACCTCCCTTAAGAATGTTGGGAGGAAAATAGGGTCATAGTAATCAGCCATAAACTAAGTTGATAGTAACTCCAGTAGCAAACATCGATGAATCCCCCCTTGGGTTGGGACCATCTAGTATTAAAAAAAGTAACTCCAGTAGCAAGGGATTTGATGGAGTACTTCTCTCCTCACTTGTAAGTGACTAAAAAGAGCCTTCCCAAATAGGCCCAAGTTTCTCCATTCTAGGGGTGATACAATTGTAGTAGTAAAGCACCAAGTCAGATACTTGGAAGGAAGGAAGAGGGGGCTGGAGCTCATTAGCAGCTTGACTCTCTTTTGTGAAAGTTTTGGCTAAATTAGTCAAAGCCTCTTATTGTAACTGAATGAGGTGCTGAGCCAACATCTTCATGTCTTGCTCAGGGTTAGTACCATCAATGAAATATCTTTGTCCAATGATGCTGGCACCCCAGGTTTCCGTTCATACAACACATGAAAAGAAGACATCTTAAGGATCTGGTGGTAGCTGATACAGTAGGCCATTAGGGCACTGGGTAAGTACAGATCCCAGTAAAGGGAGTATGAAGTGGCCATTTTATGTAATATAGAAACCAGGGTCCCATTGGATCTTTCCACGGTACCATTGGTCAAAGGGGTGTATGGGGCAGAAAAGAGTTGTTGCGTGTTCATGGAGGTTGCAAGTTTCTTCACCACTTGGTAGGAGAAGTTTTTACCATTATTACAGAGCAGAATTTTGGGGCAACCATGTCAAGTGAAGATATACATGTGGAGGAAAATGGCCGTGGCTTTTGTCATCTGATCTGGAATAGCCACAGCCTCAACCCATTTAATAAAGTGATCAATCCCTACCAAGATATATCGATTCCCACCCATAGTTTGGGGTAGAGGGTCGACCACATCGAGACTTATTATGTGGAAAAGCTGTTGAGGGGTAGTAGGTTGATATTGATATTTGTTTTTAAAGCTGGATTGTTTTTTGCATGTCAGACAGACGTCCAAGACTTTGATTATGGTCTCCATGATTCCCTCCCAATAGTAGCGTTCTTTTATACACTCATAGGTTTTCTGCACTTCGCTATGCCCTAGGATGGCATGAGACTCCATAATGAAAGGCACTCGCTCTGAGGACCAGAGATAGGGTAGCCAGTTCATCCT
This sequence comes from Massospora cicadina, assembly GCA_022478985.1. NCBI lineage: Eukaryota > Fungi > Entomophthoromycota > Entomophthoromycetes > Entomophthorales > Entomophthoraceae > Massospora > Massospora cicadina. The sequence continues at coordinate 29,735 of JAKSZP010017863.1, read as the reverse complement.
AATTTTCTTGTATGAATTTCCATTATCCACCTTCGTGTTTTGGGAATGTCAAGCTAGCATCTTCTGGATGAGTTCATCCTCATTCTCCCAAGCATCAGGGGTCATTAAGAGATCATGTAGCCTCTCTGCCTTACTATTATCTAAGTGAAGGATGAGCAGCCAAGTTAACCCATCGACATTCATATGACTCAACCTAGATCGGCGCATAATGATCATATCATAGTGATGGAGCTTCAAAGCCTAGCGTGCCAACCGCCCAAAAGAATCTTTCATACTATGTAACCACTTTAAAGAAGCGTGGTCAGTAACCACTTTAAATGAGGTCACATATAAGAAAGGGTGGTAATATTTACACAGCGAGCAAGATGGCCAGGCATTCCTTCTCAGTGAAGCTATAGTTGCGTTTTGCCTTAGCGAGCATCTTACTGAAATATAGTAACGGGGTGATCAACCCCATGCTCATCCAGTTGAGCCAAGATAGCTTCAACTGCATAAATGGAGGCATCAGTAAACAGCATGAAGGGTTTATTATAGTCAGGGTGGCGTAGGATTGGCCGTTGCTGCATCAGCTTTTTTAGCATTTTAAAAGCAGCCTGTTGTTCCACTCCCCCAATGGAAATGGATGTCTTTAGTTAAGAGGAGTATGAGGGGCTCACTGAGCTTAGTGAATTTGGGGATAAATTGATGTTAGTACCCCATCATGCCCAAGAACACCTGAATATTGTGGAGGGTTTTGGGAGCAGGCATCTTGGATATTTCCTCAACCTTATCATGGAGAGGCTGGATCCCATTTGAGGAGATGACGTGGCCCAAGAAGTCCAACTTCTTTTGGAAGAATGTACTTTTGGTGGGCTTCAGCCTAATGTGAGAGGCCTGCAAGAGTTGGAAAACTTCCTTTAAATGAGAAAGGTGCTCATTGAAGGTTTGGGAGAAGACAGTAATATCTTTACTATATAAAATCACGCAACTAAGCTTCAGATCCTGCAAGATGTGGTCCATGGTTTGCTGGAAAGATGCGGGCACATTGCACGACCCTTGTGGTAGTTTGAAAGGTTGGAAGAGACCATCACTGCAGATAAGCGCACACTTTCTGGCCTTGCAGAGAAAGGTCCATTTGCCAGTAACTGCTATCCAAGTCCATGGCGGAAAGAATTGGACCCAGAAAGTTGGGCCAGAGCGTCATCAATTCGCAGGATTGGGTAGCTGTCCTTCTTGGTGAGGTTATTCAGCTTGCGGTAGCCCATAACTACCCGATGCCCACCATTCTTCTTTTTTATGAGCAATAGTAAAGATGACCAGGGACTTTGAGAAGGCACCAGTAGCCCCACGTCAAGTAACTGTTTAAGATCCTTCCTCATCTTGAGCTCCTCAACTTTAAGATTTCTGATAAGGCTTGGATTGAATAGGCCTAGCATCACCAACATTAATGGTGTGGCACAAGCCCTTAATATGCCCATAGTCAGTATCATATTTGGAGAAAATATTACTATATGACTCCAGTAAGGAATGGACTCTATTAAGTTCAGCAGGAGTTAGATCATCAGAGATATAGATGTTGGGCAAAGCTCATATCATTTGGTCTGTGGGTAGTCCCATATCTAGCATAGACTTAATATAATGGACTTTGTGGATGTCCTCAATTGGAATCAACAGGGCTTTTCCAATATCCTGATGCTTCTTTAAAACCATGTCCTTGTTAGTGAGATTCCCCAGTAGAATATTGATAGGTCGCTGGTAAGCAGGGTCTAGGATACCTGGAAACACCCAAGCTTCCGAAGGGCTTATAACATCAATGCTTCATAAGTGCAAAAGGCAATTGTGGGGGATTTGCATAGTAATTTTGGTGTCTATCACCTTTTGTTCACCCGCTTTGACTACTACCTCCTCTGACGCATACAATGGAATTCCCTCTGAATCATCCACAGAGTCATGCAGCTTTTTTGCGTTTCTGCCAAATGTGTTATAAGTAAGGGTGAGGGCAGAAGAAGGATGCTTAACTATGCATGCATATTCCTTCTTCTTAGGCTCATCGTTTGTAAAGACTAGGGGAACCTCATAATTTAGAAGGGAGAGAAATTCCTGTTTCATATTGATGATTCCGTCATACTCAATCAAGAAACGCGTGCCAATGAGTAGGTCATATGCGTTATTGGTTAATGCTACAGGGGGCAGCCAGTAGGAGCTTCCCAATACATATGTGTAAAGAAGAGTAGGCTCTAATAGTTCGCGTATTGTTAGGCCCTGAAGTTCCAAACTCTTGTGAATAGTCCAGATTGGGCGCCAACTTTATTTTATTGACGAGCTTTGATGAGACCACGTTCACTGGAGAACCAATATCAAGGATGGCTAGAACGCGCACCTTATTGATGAAAACCTCTACCTTAGTTATTGTGTTACCAATATTAGGGGGGAGAGTGAGAACCTCCTTCAACTGAAGGGAGGCAAGGCGTTGAGCCATCACAGGGTATTTGCCTTTAATATATTGGAGGGTATGAACCTGCTTGGTGGATTGGATCACTGTCCCAATAAGCTGGTCAGCACCACTAGCAGTATCAATCACCTCTGAAAACCTCAACAACTGTTGAAGATAAGTTTGTCGTGGTATTATGGCTATATTAATTATCTCTGGCCTCAACCTATCCGGAACCTGAACTTCCATTAGAGCTCCCAAGACATAATAGCCTGCATCTTCACCACACCCTTTAGACTCATCATCAGAGGGATTGTCAATTCACTCAATGAACTACTAAGAGGGGGCTGAGAAATCAGCTTAATCTCCTCACAGGGGAAGGATGTCATGAAAACGCCAGAAGAAGTTTAGACTGACCTTCCAGTCAGAATGTGTGAGCACCCAAAAAGCAAGCCAGAATGCCAGGGGCATTGTCACTCGTATGACGTTGTATGGAGCTGCGAATTGTGAAATGATAACTCATTGATGTAGAACAATTATGAAAAGAAACCGAAAATAAATCAAATGGAAACAACCCCAGACACTGGGGGTCTCGCTGCAGGGAGTTGTACCACTGGGATGGTTTCTACTGGGTTGCTGGTGAATGTGTTCAATAAAACTGAGGAGATAAGGTGGTGGATCCTTGCTTGGAAATGGTGGATGTAAGGCCACAAGATCCCACTATATTGATGGCGGATAGTTGCAATGAGGGGTTAAATTGCCAGAGGTGTCTTGCAAGTTGAATCCAGTTGATGATGGTGGGAGTTATTGTAGTCATCAAAACTGGTAATGCACATCCGGTGTAGGTACCTACAGGCCACCAGGGTGATGCCATCAGGACTTTGTCAAGAAGAAAATCAATAAAGTAAAAAGTGATGGTTGTGGCAGAAATTTATTTAAAGGAAAATGAAGAAAATTGACCAACAATTTTCTCAGTGTGATGCAACTGATCAAATAGTGCTTGATTTATGTGGGTACAAGCAGGGATTGGGTCCCTCAAATTCAACTTAACCTGGAGAATTTTAGGGGAAGGGGTTAGATAATCTCAACGGGAACTGACATCAAAGGATCTGAAGGCAGGCTGTGTCACTGTCAGTTCGTCCTCAAATGCCTGAACCAAGGCTTGACTGAGTTTCTATTGGTTGGCGTGATGGTGTCTATCCCAATGAGCAACGGGAATTACCCAATGCCACCACACATAGGGGCTGTCCTAAATGGTTGGAAACGGGTTTGGGATGCCCAACCCACCCATGCCCAGTCGCTGGGGCGTTCATTCAGTCAAATGAGCTACATCAGCTGCAACTCCCATATTTGCTGGATAGTGGTTTCAAACTGTCAACAATGGTTTCTTATGATACAATCTGCACGTTAGGGATCATCCCTGACAATTTTAAGAGGGATTTAGCATTGGAGATCGTACTGCTGGCTGAGTCAAAACTGTCAGCAATAGCAGCCAATAATTTGATATTTGTCCCCTTTTTGACTATGTAGTTTCAGATTGAAAGTCTTGATTACCACCAGTTTTGGACCTTTTGACTTCATTTCAGTGATCTCCGCGCAGATTTCCTTAATCCAGCAGACAAGTTCAGCCAAGGTAAGCATGGGTACTGGGGGAGGAATCCAAAGAGGGAGGGCTGTTACCTAGCGCTCATCTACCATGTGGGCGAGGTTGCCCTGGGTGAGAAGGGGTACAGCCATCCTCTTCAGCCCCTTTTTATTTAGAAATGGGAAGATCACCAGATCCACACACAAGGGACGTTCCTCTGGACCTACATTACCCTTTCCTTTTTCCAAAGGGAGAGCGCCACCACCTGGAAACTGCACAAGGGCCACATTTTTGTGTGCTTTTGGAAATTTAATTGCCATTACAGTTGCAACCTTTTGAGGGGGGATGAAAAGCATTGGGGTGGGACTCATGAAACGCCTCAACCAGTTCCATGCAGTTAGCGCAATCATGGGCTTTAACCAAACTGTTCTCATAGGCTGGATAACCTTTTCAGGCCATGAGGTACTGAATGGACCTTTGAGATTTGTAGGATGCTAAGATGTTTTACACCTTGGCCTCCTCTGCACCATTGATTACAATTGGCTCAGGGTCTTCGGGGACAGTCCCTTTATTGTAAATTCAGCGGAATCATTTAAGATACGCTGTAAGGGTTTTTTGCACAGGGTCGACCCACTGAGCAAATTGGAACGACAATATGAACATTGTCAGCCCCTTGGAACGCACTTAAAATAGTAAATATAACAAAAAGGAGCAATATCTTTGAAACACTTCTTTTAATGTAAATAAACTAACGGATCCTTCCTAGTCCACTTACTCTTTCTTCTAAAAACAACCTAACCTCTCTCAATCGCCCATCTTGATTATATACAGCAGCTTATGATGATACCACTCTAATAGCTTGGAATATTATATTCCGCTGATTCTTCTCAATTTCAACTTGATATTCATTTAGCTCTCTATCGCCCTAATTGTAGGCGATTTAATTTGTATTCATCGAATGTCAACATTGCCTTATCATTCCTTTTAGAGGTGATCCAATAATAGCTCATTATATCCCAATATCTCCTCATCTCGAGGCACTTGAATGATAAAACCCAATGTCATGTTTGGAGGATTCTTTCCAATCCAACCTAGCAATTCCCAGCTTATCATCCAATCATATCAGAATTGCGAAATACCCCATCCTTGACTGGACAATAAGGCTCCTATTGCTTATATGGTCGGAGGAACTTCAATTGCACTCAGTTAATGATCTGACCACTTGTGGAGTCCTTCATGGTATAAATGTTAACCCCAGTTTTTTTATAACTTAAAACGGACCAATCCAGATGTTGTCCAGCTTGTGTTTCCAGCCAAATCCATGCTGGTCATAAAATAAAACCATATCTCCATCTTGGAATTGAGCAAGGCTGCTACGCCATACTTTATCAGCTGCCTGAGCCTTAATCTTCTTTTTTTAAACTGCATGAGTAGGCTTCAGTTTGTAGTTTGATCAGCGTGTCTGCTAAGTTAGTCAAATACTGATGAGGATCAATTCTGCTGGTATCCTCTATACAGGAATAGAGCAGTGCAGGAAGTGCAGGGTGCCGCCCATAAAATAGTTGGAAAGGACTTTTCCCTGTAGCAGAATGGTAGCTAATGTTGTAAGTGAAGATGGCAGTGGAAAGGAGAGAGGTCCAATCAGAAGGTCAATCCATCACCAATTTCCAGAGTATGTTCACCAAGGTACCATTAACTTTCAATCATTCCATTAGATTCAGGGTGATAGGGGGTTGTCAGAACCCCGCGTATGCCCATCAATTTGTTAAGCTTAGGTAGGATGTGTGAAGTAAAGTTTGTTCCGTTGTCAGTAAGGGTAAACTGGGGACAACCGTGTCTCTGAATTATACATTCCATAACAAACTTGGCCACCATTAGCGCCCTCAAAATATATATTGGTCGCGCCTCAACCCACCTGGTCAAGTGAACAAATGCTACCAGGATGTATTTGGATCAGTTTTCTCCTGTTGGCAAGGGACCCACAACATCTTCTGAAACAGTGTGCCAGGCAAAGTGCAGCTTCACTAACCGGTATGAAGTCTTTTGGCGAAATGGTTTTTCCACTTAACACTGATGGCAGCAGGAAATTGTATCAAGCACGTCAAAGTTCATGCTTTCTCATTAGAACCTTGTGCGGAGTAATTCCATGGTCTTACATACTCCACCATGTCCAACTGCTCGGTGTACACTCATAATAATAGTTGGGCGGGCGGAAGTCTTGGGATATTCATGGTAGTGTCCCCTATACACCTATACAATTCCCCATTTTTCTGTATTGTATTGGCCCTTATTCCATGCAAAACCTTGATGACTGGGGGCGGTTCATCATTTTACTTGCTACTAAGCATCTTATCAAATATGATATCACTCAGATCTGCCATAACTGCAATCGTGGGTAATCTTTATAAACAATCGGCATTCTGGTGTTTTACTTTAGGTCAATGAAGAATTTCGAAATTGTATGCCTGCATTTTAAGAGCTTATCAGGCCAGACGCCATTCCAGTTCTTTAAGAAATTGTAACCAGCGTAGCGAGGAATGATCCTTTACAACTTTGAATATCACCCCATGCAAATGCACCCAAAATTGCTTAAGGCGTAGATCACTGCTAAGCACTCCCACTTGGTCACAGTGTAATTGTGCTCATGGCTGTTCAAGCTATGACTGCAATATGCTACGAAGTGCTCTTATCTTTCCTCATCTTTTTGGGACAGGACTGCCCCCACAGCAGAAAGGGATGCATCCATCTGAACGATGAATTCTTTTTCAAAATTGGGATAGCGTAACACTGGCACACTGATCAGCACCATTTGAAGCATATTAAAAGCGCGTTGCTGCCATTCCGTCCATTAGAAAATGGTGTCCTTTCTTAATAACTCAAATAGTGGGCCCCCAATACAGCTGAAGTTAGGGATGAAGCGCCGGTAATAGCTGATCAATCCTAAGAATACCTGTATATCCCGCTTGCTGTTGGGTGGAGTCATTTTTTGAATAGCTTCCACCTTATCTGGTTGAGGTCGCAGCCCCATGTCATCAACTGCAAACCCCAGGTACTCCAGCTGGTCCTTAAAGAAATGGCATTTCCGAGGTTTGATCTTGATGTTGGCCTCAGAGGTTCAGCGGCTTACTGACTCTAAATGGTCAAGGTGTTTGGAGAAGGTTTGGGAGAAAACATTGATGTTATTGAGGTATACAAGGATGCACGACTTCTTTAGGTCCCCAAGGGTTGTGTCCATTGCCCGTTGAAATGTATCTGGGGCGTTACACAGCCCTTGCGGCATCTGGGTTGGTTGAAAAAGACCTTTGGAAGTGATTATGGCGCATTTCTCCTGTTCCACCACTGGCAACTTAATTTTCCAGTAGCCTGAGATCAGGTCATTGCTGAAAAAAAACGAACTCCCCCTGGCTGATCCAAAGTGTTGTCAATCAATGGTAAGGGATATGAGTATTTTTTGGTGATGCTGTTGAGCTTTTGGTAGTCAATTACTACATGGTTAGTTCCGTCCTTTTTTTACAATTAGAATGGGAGAAGCCCATGGACTCTTTGATGGTTTAAGCATCCCTTGCTCTAATAGCTTGTCCATCTCCTCAGTTACTACTTCTTCCGCCATCCTTGATCAGTGGATTGGCCTTGACCGGATGGGAGGATGATCTCCAGTGTCTAGCCTATGAACTACCCCCCATGAGAATCCTAAATCATGGTTTTCAACGGTGAAAATTCTCTTTATATTTTTAAAATAAAGCGATTGCCCAATCCTTCTGTGGTTCCGACACCCCATTAATTCATCACGCAATACAACTGCCATTATGTTGAGCTGTTGTTCAAAAGGCAGACCAAATTCCTCCAGCGGCCCAAACTCATGGACCAAAAGAACCTCCTCAATGGGGATTAAGTGCAAATATGCCACTATTTGGTGGCGGCAGACTTGCAGTGGTACCGTTTGTAGGTTTGCAAGTAAAACTTTGATCTCCCCCTGCCCTAATATATAATGCCTGGGGCCACATGGGGCTCAAACTGCTACTGCTGATATGGCCCAATAACCTCCCCATAGAGTCCGTCTGGAACTTCTATCACCAAGTCAGTGTTTACTATAACTTGGTGTCGGATGGAATAGATATAGGTCCAGCAGCTCTGAGCGGCATCCCTTGATATTCATAAATCTGTTGAGGAAGGGCCCAGGTTTTGCCCTTTAAATGATGGTAGCGCACTGGGATTACTCCATCGCTATAAGCTAGATTGATATTCCTCATAAGCACTGGATCATTTGGCACTCCGCTGGAGGTGAAGTGCCTTGGGATTCGCTGACTTAATATTTTAAAAGTCTTGTCTGTCATATCAATAACAGCCCCATAGTGTCGCAAGAAGGCAGTTCCAATTAGCAGATCATAATTGCTATTTGGTAACACTATAGCTTGGGCTACCATGACAATAGAACCAAACCACAATGGAAGTGCACTGTATGCTCCCTCAGAGATCATTTTATCTGCTCCAGCAGTTCTGTATACCACCCGGTGGTCCACATCTGGTTTTAATAACAACTTAGCCACCAACTTTGTGGAGACTATATTGATGGGGCACTGATATCTATGATGGCATGGACTTGGGTTTTAGCTACAACCAGGTCACAGTAAGCACATTCAGAGTAAGATGCATCTTGACTGTTTATGACATGGACATTTATGGAGTCTCTGTTTCCAATAAAACCCACAATCCTCTCATCAATTCTGGGGTATTTGTGATAATAGTGTTGACTGGAAGAGCGATGCTTACCACTTGCAAGAAAGGTGCATCAGAGGAGGTGTCTAACTTTTCAGGTGAAACTTGGTCAAACATCTGACAAGCATATGGCTCACCTGCAACTGAGACCCCTCTCCCACCATAGCCGTAGACTGCACTCATGTAAAAATATTCACCCCACACCAGCTGCTAATATAATACTGACTCATTGTGAAAGGGAACTTCCGCTGAATATTCTAAGATAGATTCAGGTGGGACGTTTGGGTTTGATATAGCGGAGGTAGAGAGTCCCATCTCTACTCTGCTATGACTTTTCCCTGGCAGTACTGTTCCAACTGTACGCAAGAGACCTGTTGATTGGGGTACCATTGGGCCATATGCCCCTGTCAACTGCATTTGAAACAGCTGACCTCATAGGGCCCACATCCCCGATTAATGTGAAACAAGCCACGTCAAGAGTTGGGCTGGACGTGATAAGTGAAAACAGGGGTAGGGCGATAGTTGGGCAAGTGACAATAAGCAGGTATGGGGCGGACGTTTAACCTCTGCATGTAACCTGGGGGAATCTGAACTGGACAGACAATGTATACCAAGTATGATGATTCAGTGGTGGTAGTGGAAGGGTTCCGCTCTGTATAAGGTGGAGGGAAGATGGCTGATATATGGCGCAAAAACTGAACAATTTTAAGCAAAGGTACATCTTCATCCAACATTGGGGTCATAACGTTATATAGCTCACGATATGGCTTCACAGCAGAAGTTATCGCAATACACACATCAGATTTGGATAGAATTCTGCCCCTGATTAACATGTGAGCCTCCGCCATAAATTGCTCAGAAAATGCAGTGAGGGTCTCATTCCACTGAAACCTGATGGTCAAAAACTTGGCCTTCCACTGTGACATCTTTGCAGTTCCGCCAAACAGCCACAGCACCATCTTTTTGACTTCTTTGGTATGTAATGGAACTGCGTGAAAGGTAACAGACGACTTGATCAGCATTTCTGAAATCCAAAGTAGAAATCAACAGTTTCACTCTATATCACTCTGAGACTCCTTCCATCACAATTAAAAATCACTTAAAGAACCCATGAATATTTTCTTCATGATTAAATGGAGGCAGTTTATTACTGCAAACCTCCTGGAGCAGCTCATCTTATTTTTCAAGTACAGCATCCAATGCAAGTTTCAGCTCCGCATAGGCAACTGGCCCATTGTGTTGTGTAAAATTTTCATCAAGATAATCAGGATGCAACATAGCTGGCAACTGAGTTTTTATCATATTATAATTGATCAATGGAGCTGCCTTCTCTCTCATAACAATCACTTTAGTTACTATGATTTGATTTGAACATCAAATTTGGATAATCATACACAGGAGAGATGGGCGACTTTATCAATAAAAATAATACAACATGGGCGAGCGTCGCAGCAAGCGGTGCGCTTAACGGTGCAACTAAGGGCAAGAAATGCCCTGGAGGGGGACCAGGTACCCAATCTGCAAAGAAATCACAAACTCAGACACCGTCTGGGTTTATGGTATTCACTGTAAAGCACGTGCGAGATATGTACATTCAGTCCAACCAACCCTTGTCAAAGGCAGAGCATGGGATCAGAATCTTCCTTGGGGATGAGTCACTGACCCTGTGGGAGAAAACATGTGAGTCACAGCCCTCACTTTTCCCTCACGCAGTGTATGTAGCCACCAACAACATGGGCCATGGCTGGATCAATATTAGTTTTGACAGCCGATGAAGCTGATGCTGCAGCAAAAGTCTATGTGGAAATTGCCCTCCCTGAGGGCAAAAAATTGTGCGCACTGCGTGCACCTGATGGAACAAAGCGAAAACTTTGTTCATCTCATTTGACTCGCTCCCCACCAACCTTCCTCATAAGGTAATCGAGGAGGAGCTCCGCAAAGGTCTTGTGGCCTACAGAGAAATTCAGCAACTCAAATTACAGTGATTTCACCTGATGCCCAACCTGTGCACAGGCAAAGCTATCTCTGTAATCAACCCCTTCCCAGAAGTGGAAGAGGACTTATCCAGAATTCCCCACACAGCAGAATTTCACTTCGCAGATGGGGGCCAGTCAGCTGCATTCTGAGTTACACTGGAAAGCGCATCTCCCATTTGCAACCACTTTGGCTCACTAGGCCACAAGGAACACGCATGCCCTGTGAAAGAGGGCTTAATGAAAATGATTATTGTGAGGAAGCAATAGATGAAGATAATGAAAACTTCGCCAAAATGACTGACGGTCACCACCCATTCCATTGGGGTGAAGATGGATTATACTCCATTGTAGACCCAGTTACACTCAAACAACGTAAAGTGGCACAAAAAGCCCGCAAGCAAGCAGCGGCCAAAGTGATGGCACACGCAGAGTCCGCCATTAACCTCAGACAAATTTGGGAGGATATTTTAGATATTCACTGAGCCAACCAATCAGAACAATTTGCCCAGGTCAAAAATTTTTACAGTAGCCTGACTGAGTCACAAAGCGACATCAGTCATGCACATACTGAGGAACAATGCAACTGCAATTTGGGCGAAAATGCAGTGCAAAATTCACCAAAGTTGAACCTCAAAAATATAGAATCCAATCAACAACCTGCATAAAATCAACATGAGACCTGTGCAGGAAAAGTTGACGCAAATGCAAAAAACTGCAATTCCCTTGAATCATTGGGTCAGATCAAGGGAACCAACAATGGCAGTGAAAGAGTTGGAGTAAAGACTCGGAGCATGGCCAAAATGAGCCGCGGTGGGATAGGACCAGAAGGTCCTCCCAACCGCTCCTGAGGCGCCGCAGGCACCTCAGTGTCAATAGGGATGTTAAACATCGCGGGACCCAGGGCTCATATGTCCCAAGCCAAAAAGCTGGCATTCCTTCGAAAAGCTCTTGTAGACATCTTGGCCATTTAAAAAACCCACTGCCTACAAGTGGAAGGAGGATCCTGGTCAACCAGAGTCGCACCATCACAATCAGTATGGACGTCTCACTGTGGGGTGATAGTCCAAAACAACAAAAATCTAAAATTACAAATTCATCACACTTGCACAGTCGAGTCCTGGTAGCAACAATCACATGCCAAGATGAAATAATTTTGATAGCATGTGTCTATGCACCATGCACTGCAACTGAGAGAAAACAATTTTTTTGAAAAATTCCTACTCTCATCCTCCCACCAGATACCATTATGTTAGGTAATTTCAACTGCTGGGATAACCCCAATATGGATCAATGGCCTAATCCCAGGGGAAACCCACCTGGACACATTGAATTCTGCACAATGAAGGCATCTCATGGTTTACAGGATGCTCTCCCCCCAGTTCACCATTCCTTCCCCACATGACGTGGCCCAACATATGCGAGGGAGCGCTCATATTGATGAGTCGCATTGGACACATCTGCATCCTGCAATCCAACCGCTCAAGAATCTCCAAATTTACAACAAAAAAGATCAATTTTTCTGACCACTGATTGGTTACGGTGCAGTTAGCGCCAACCCAATCCCACACACAGGTTTCGCCTTGGAGAAAGCTTCACCCAGAAAATATAAAATTGCCTGAGATATCTGACTGGGTCAAAAATGAGGCTACGAACCCAGAATTTACAGCCCCATTCACTTCAGATCCCATTGGAACATGGGAAAATTTCAAAAAAGGATTTAATCAACAAAACCTGACATATTGCATCACGTAAGTACACCGCGGACATGGCCACAATCAAGCGTACCTTGGTGGAACTAGACCACCTGGAGATAAATACTCTGAGATCTGGCTATAGCCCCAACTGGGGACGCAAATGGGAAGAAATATCTGCCTGACTTAACAATCTCATTTTGAACACCAACACAGAATCAAAGTATTGAACAAAGGTAAGTTCATAAAGGAAGGTGAAGCCTGTTTGACATACTTTTTCTGCCAATTCCACTCCCGTGGAAACCAGCCCGCATGCACACAGGTCCGCAAGACCAACAGCACCATGGCAACTGACTCTGAGGAGGTCAAGGCGGAAGTACACCGCTATTACACTGAATTATATCGCAATATGCCAACAGATCCACAAAAAATTAAAGAATTTATTCAAACTGCCAAGATACAAAGTACACCACCAAATTACAACATACTATCCCTGATTACACGGGATGAGCTTTGGGAGACAATTCGCGGTGCACCACGTAGGAAATGCCCAGGGCCTGATGGGATACCCTACAAATTTTACAAAAAATATTTTCAACAAATTGACCTCCTCCTATTGGCATCTATGAACCAATAATTGTTGTAAACACGCCTATTACCAGGAGGCCATGAATCCTACGTTATAACCTTGTATAAAAAGGGTGACAAGTTGGACCTGGCCAACTGGCGCCCAGTTGCACTCTTCAACACTGACACAAAAATTCTAAAAAAATTTTAGCAGCTAGATCAGGCGCAATTGCATCTGACGTCTTATCACCCAACCAGTTTGGGTTTTTACCAGCGCATTCATTCTGGAACAACATTCACCCTGTTGCAAACATTTGACAATCCAAAGCAACTGGTGCCCTGGTCTTCTTGGATCAGGAAAAGGCGTATGACCGTGTTAGCTGGCCATACCTAAAAGAATGTCTACATGCATTCAATCTCCCACCTAGATTCGTAAAATGGGTGATGCTCCTAATGGAATCTGCAACCATGGCTGTATGCAGCCCTGGATTCATAATTAACAATATCAAACCACACAGAGGGCTCAAACAAAGGGATCCCCTCAGCCCACTGCTATACAATTTCAGCTTTGACCCGCTCCTCCGAGTAACTGAATCACGTCTCATGGGGATAACCGCACAAGGACAGCCAACAGTCAAGATACTGGACTTTGCGGATGAATGCATAGCAGGTATAAAAAACAATGAAGATGCCCGACAGCTGGAACGCACTCTAGAGGAATACTCCAAGGTGAGCAATGCATCGCTCAACAAAAGGAAGACAGAAATCATCCTCTTAGGAAAATACATAAACAACTGGGCCACAACATCAGAACCTCATACCAACACATGAAGAAAAAACCAATCATTTTACCCTTTGCAACACCTCCCACCACCACTCCTGTCTGACACCTTGGAATTTGGCTAGAATTAGGGGGATATGCTAATGAGACAATGGAAAGTAACCTGTTACAAAGGGTATCCAAACGCGTCACCTCCCTCAAGGGAAGAACCCCCAGGATTAACAGGGCGAGTTACAGTTGCTAACTCGCTCATTATCCCAATACTATGGTACCCGTCCCACATGATCGCCTTCTCACCTACTTTATAACTTCAATCCGCGCGCTTATCCAGGGCTGGCTGTGGCCCAGCTCTCACCTTCCTATACGGATGGAAACACTATTTGGCCCGCGCTCAAGTGGAGGCATGGGACTAATAGATTTCGAAAGCCACGCCAATCACATTCTAGGTACCTGGATAAAGGAAGTCCTTGCTCCAGACCTTCCAAAACAACATTGGTCCAGAGCAGCAAGGACTAACTTTGCAAAGCGCTCAAATTAACCAGCCCACGTAGTCCACCCAGACTACTTTCATACCTTGCCAAGCACCCCACTGCATGGATCTGCATGGAATCTCCCCTCATTTAAAACATATCATCAGAACTATCCGCCATATGGGATGGACCATAGAGAACATGGGTACTATACAGGGAAGGGGACGACCCAGCCCCCAATTCAAATTAAGAAACCCAGAAAATCACCCTCAGAGAGATATGCTCAACAACAACCCCAAACATAGCTAGGATAGAATACCTAGATATGTTGGACATTCCCTATGATTTAGCCACACAGAAGGCAGTGTGGAAAATGACTCACCACCCACTCCTACAGCTGAGGATAAGAGCAAACGCCTGGCGCTGTTTGAGAAGGACCTATAGGATGGCGGACAGCTCCAACTCCCTCCACGAAACATGTGCAGTATGTGGAGGTGAGGGATCCCTACATCACCGCCATAAAACATGCCCCCCAACCAAAGCTATATGGTAGGAAGTCGCACGCCTGCTTAAGATCCAAAAAACAGTAATTCTTGATATTAAAGAGCATCTTCGCGCTCCAGATTGAGTCACCAATCCCATCTACCCTCCACTCCCTAATAATACCCATTGCAGTGTGGACAAGCCACACAATTGCATCAGATGTGTTCAAGGGCACGGTACCAACCATCCATGGGGTTATTAACAGATTCCATGTTCACTTACTGGAGCACTTCCAAGCCTGGCTCTATGGATATATGAGACCAAGACAAAAAGCGCTCATAGAATCATGGTTCCCACTCTGGTTCCTCCACACAGAACCTTTTCCTTCACACCTGCTCCATAGCGAGGAAAACCCCCTCGGAGTAGTGCACCAACCCCCCATACCTGGCAGTCCCGCTGGCAACAGGGGTAACTTTGGTACCCTGGGGTGTCCAATTTTATAATGTCGTTATTTCCTTAGTTTTATGTATATTTGGTAATGTCCATCCCCTGGTCGGCTTACCTTAGTTAAATAAAATAATTGATCAATGGACCCCCTGTAGTGAGCACCACTGTTGTAAATTTGGCAGAATTGTTTAATATACGCTGTAAGGGTTTTTTGCACAGGGTCGACCCACTGAGCAATTGGAACAATGTTATGAAGATCGTCAGCCCCTCGGAATGCACTCAAAATAGTAAATATAACAAAAGGGAGCAATATCCCTGAAAATACTTTTTCTATTGTAAATAATCTAGAGGATTCTTCCTAGGTCTCTTACTCTTTCTTCTAAAAACAACCTAACCTCTCTCAATCGCCCATCTTGATTATATACAGCAGCTTATGATGATACCACTCTAATAGCTTGGAATATTATATTCCGCTGATTCTTCTCAATTTCAACTTGATATTCATTTAGCTCTCTATCGCCCTAATTGTAGGCGATTTAATTTGTATTCATCGAATGTCAACATTGCCTTATCATTCCTTTTAGAGGTGATCCAATAATAGCTCATTATATCCCAATATCTCCTCATCTCGAGGCACTTGAATGATCAAACCCAATGTCATGTTTGGAGGATTCTTTTCAATCCAACCTAGTAATTCCCAGCTTATCGTCCAGTCATATTGGAATTATGACACCCTTTAAATGGGGAAAAATGAGAAACGTGGTGACGGGGTGCTGTTTTCAATGAGCTGGTAGTTTTAACTGGAACACACCATTGCTTAAGGCTACCTCCACAAAGTGGGGACCCAAATGCTTACTTGCGACTTTCAGGAGGGTACCTGCATTATCAAATGGTGCATATCAAACATGACATTGGAACCAACCATTATGTCATGACCAGGGAGTTGCTTATGATCCACAAACTGCTTATAGCCATCGATAGCTTTAGTGAGATGCTCCCACACTAAGGATTGAGTTAACCTAATTTGATCAGCATGATCTGCAGCAGCTGGGACCTCAGGGCGCAAGCAGGGTCCAACCAAAAATGAGGGATTATACTCAAGCGTTACATCATAAGGAGAAAACCCCATGAAAGCATGAATGCCATTGTTGTAGGCAAATTGAGTGAGGGGAAGATTGTTAGCCCAGGTGTCATGTGTGGCTTCATCATAGCAACGCAGGTAATGTTCTAAGACTTGGTTAACTTGCTTGGTTTGTCCATTGGACTGGGGATGTTACACCACTGAGCAACAGATGGAAATTTTAAAATGGATAAAAGCTCACTTCAGAACCACGCTGTGAACTGTAAACCAGGTTGCTGATGATCTCCTGCGGGAGACCAAACATTGCAAACACATAACGCACAAAGAGACTATTAGTTTCTTCTGATGTAATTGTGGAAGCACAAAGAATAAATAGGGAAATTTGGTGAAACGATCAACCACTACCATTACCACAGTAAAACTGTTAGAACAGGAAAGTTTGACGACAAAATTCACATACACTGATGTTAATGGACCCTCCGCCTGTTGCAAAGGTGTAGGAGGCCATTTCTTCCTGAACAGTCTGACTTAGCCCATGCACAGATAATGCAATTGGAGATCCAGGCTGGAACTTCATTAGTCAAACCCGCCCAATTGTAAGTCCGCTTGATCAATTCATTGCACTTCTTATTTCCCAGATGTCTGATCATGGGAGGGTCGTGATGCGCTCAAAATACATTGTCTCTGAATAGAGGAGGAACTTTCTACGATCTAAAATAAATGAGGCCCTCCACCAAGGAATACAGGGAGTGTTTTTGATTTTGGAGGGAAAATTTCTTGAATAACTCCACTCCTTTGAGGCAGGTCATTTGGGCTTCTAAAGCCTGTGTAATAAGAGGAGCGTCAGGAGCAAAGGTGACTAACGAGACCACAGGGGGAACAATAGATAGGATTTGAGTGGCGGGGGTCACAGTAACGAGGTCCACTTCATCTGGGTCCAAGGGACAGTGGGCGGGTTATGGCTAAGAAAATTGGGAAGTACATTGTTAGGATTTTTGCCCATATTCCCAGCCTGCTAGATTACCTGGTATCGCTAGGGGAAAATTCCCTAAGGCGAAGTGAATCAGAAATTGGTTGGCCCAAGTTTTGGAGGAACTATTTTTAGGGGATTTTAGGATATTCGCCTGGTCATATCCATTGGGATTGATCTGGACGAATACTTAAGATCTCATTAGGTGGAGTTGCCGATGAAATAGGGGCATCTGATAGTGATTAACTATCAGGTGTACCTATTGGGATTGGTTGGGTTTCATCACCAACTGATTGGGGATCAATAGTAAGTTGCGAGGCGAGTGATGCCACCTGCAACTAACGAATTGATTGGTCAGTGAGTGACTTCCATAATGGGTAATAAGTCCCATTACCTAAGCAGGTCACTAGCCAAATATGGTTGGTTTTCTTGGATCAAGAGGAAAATGTTAGGGACACGTTTTCTGACTCTTTCTGTTTGAGGTCTCAAGGATGCCCAATGGCGGAATCCTAGCCAGGATGGGGAAGACCCTCGCTGCTGAGACAAGGATGGGTAATTCAACAGCAACGGCTGCCATTAAATCAAAGAGGTGTCAACTCAGGGTTGGACAGCCGAATTCCCCACTATATATTCCCTAGGATTTACTATAATAAAAGTCCTGTGTTTACAGTAATAACCAGTGGTTACAGTATTTACAAGTATATACATTATCAATTCAGTATATAGCTAAACTATCAGCTTCTATTGTGTTGTTCTGTCTCAAGGATATTATTGCAGAGGGCAATAATTGGAAGACTCTCAGAGAGAAGAGTAAAGATCCGAGCAGGGATCTAGAGAAGAAAAAGCCACAATCAGGGATAGCTGCTGACTGTGTGTTGGGCCAATAGAGACTGTCACTGGGGTATCTTAACAAAGATCAGGTGGACAAGAGTATAGGGAATGAATTTCTATGAGTAAAAATTCACGAGTAAATAATCAGAAATACTGGCCAAAGTGTTGGGCTGAAATATAATTCATACACAAACACAGATAATAGTCTCCATACTATTATCAATTAATAACTCATTCTATACAACGTGATGAAATGCATGAGGAAACCAAACCAGTGCAGTAAAAAGGTTACTGGATTGCTTGCTGATAACAACAACCAAAAGTAAATTTTTACAAGTTGATGCTCACTACAGGGGTAGTTGAGTGAAGAATCTATTAGAATTTCATACAAAGAAGAGCTACGCAAACTGTGGACCAAGTTAGCCACTGTAAACCAGAATGCCTTAAACTTAGCAGGCCATCGGAAGTTTGTGGCTTGGAAGAACGAGTTGCCAAGGTGGAGGAAGGAATAGAGAATGTAGCAAGCTTCAGGAACGAGTTATTTGGAAAAGTAAAGTCATTGAAGAAGAAAGAAGGGGACCTTGTTTGAGAGGTCTTATACCTAAAAACGGAGCGAGAAGCAGATCGCTTTCATTTAAAAATTTTGGTGAGGACATCAAAAGATTAATCAAACAAGTGGAGGAACTTAAAGCTCAAAGATGTGCTTGTGAGCCCAATATGGAAAGGAATGCCAAAGAAAGAAGTCCTCACACATTACTTGGGAAGACAAATACCCCAAGGAATATGCTGCCCGCTTTTGCTGCCATTTTGGAGATGACGCCCAATTTCACTCCTCAAGTTAGCCAAGTAGCCAAACTGAGAGAATCAGCCAGAAATAACTCGGAGGAATTTAGGGCAACGCTGAAATTGCCAATATTCCATCAGGATAACGCCCAGCATTTTTCTGACTGTTTGACATGACCATGAATGGCTACTGAGAGCATCAAAAGGCATCGACAGTCATGAATTGCCTAGACACCAAATGTCAAAACTTAGTGTTACCTCACCTGGAGGGGGACATCTGGTTGTATGCGGAGGCAAAGGTGGCCATCATGAAGGAGTTTGAGAGTCTTACACACATGTCAAAATGCAAGCAAGAATTTATGGGAATCAAGTTCCATAAAGATGAGTCTCTTGCTAGCTTTGCGGATCAATTTTACCAGGAGTCACAGATCCTGGCTGGAGCAAAAGTATTGGACGACTTTGATGCTAGAATCGCCTTGCAAGCGGCCCTTTGGCCCTATCGCGATTTACATCGCATGATGTATTCCATGTTCATGATGGAAATAACTAACTCAAAAATGATAGATAACTTGAAGATTTTGGGAGCGACATTTGATGCCCCAAATAGAAGCTTAAAGTCCAATCCAGTAAGAAATATGAATCCCCCAAAGGTAAAACGAAGGAGCTAAGGAGGCTGCTAATTGAACCGTGCTGGAGAATAAGCCCAAAGAATTCAGATGGTTAAGCAAGAAGGAAAAGGTCTGCTATCAGTGTGGTGGTATAGGATATTTTTCCGTACACTGTAAAAAGCCAAAGGATCAGATTAATGTGTCCTAGGCCAAGGAGTCAGCAGCCAACAAGGATTTGGGAAAAGGGCCCATGGCCTAGACAGGAAACAGTCTAGAGCTGTGGAGAAACCTGTTTCTCCCGACATTATGAATGAAGAAATTGATATCAGCGATCTGTTCATAGATGACGAGCAGGATCGGCTGTATCAAGTGGTCAATATGGATGTAAATGCCGTGACCAAAGCTGGGGCAAAGAGAATAAACCCCGAGATAATCAAGGAAGTTTCACGGCCATATGCCTGACAACTGACAGACAAGATTTGAACCGCCAAGAATCCTGAAGAGTTATCTGACGTCCATTTAGATGAGGCTAATCTGTCTTTTCCCTCAGAGTGATAAAGGAATCATTTACTGATTAATTGGCACAAATTATTCACACCCTAGATTTGGCTAGTAACAACGTCATTCACTCAGTAAACACTATATTACAATACTCCAAGTATACATATATAGACATACAAGTGAATTGAGTGAGGGTGAGGCCGATTGTTGACAGCAGAGCACGCATCAATATTGTCTCGACCAAGCTGGTAAAGAGGATGAAGATCTCGCCAGACTTGGAGCATAAGAAAGAATATGGGACAGCTGGGCTGAACACCACCATTTCCTATTGAGCATATAGTGCACTGCCACTACAATTCGGGCCATTGGTGGTATCTGCACCAGCAATAGTTTTGGCGAAACAAAACCATGACATTCTGATCAAATGGAGTTTCTATGGAAATACAGATTCAAATGTAACTTTGAAGATAATATGTTGACCATCTTGGGTCAGACGTTACCATTGGTATATCAGAAGGATGGTGAAGCTCCGCTGAATTGAAAAAACAACTTCATCAATCTAATATACAATGATGGCAATGTTCCAATTTGATACCAATTAGTTGGTAGAAAGTGACGTTAAATTCCGGTGGAGATCCTAGAGAATAAGGGAATTCCACTGAGGATTAAGAATGAGAGGACCATACCAGCCAGATCGCACATGATAGTTGACATGGGGTTGACATTGGAGATTCCTGAGCTGTTTTATGGGGAGGCTGGAAGCCCCTGGAAGAAGTCCAGAGTGGAGCCATGGGTGGCTCCTGGGATAATAATGCCAGGCCATGGCGAAATTCGAGTTCTCCTGGCGAATTTGAGTGAAAAACCATTGAAGATCAAGGGGAATCAGATCATCACATTTGTTCATCTGGTCCTGAAGCTGAATTGAGAAGATTCCACAATTTTGGGTCTCAATAAAAATGGGATTACCAGCCAGAATAACCAAAGATATCAATCTATTGGTTGATCGAGAGCAGCTCGCTGATCTGTTGGAAGGCCAGCAAGAGGAGGTGCTCAAACTATTCAAAAAGTATCGGGAAGTGTTCACTCAGGATGACCACAATTTGGGATGCGCATGAGATGTGATTCACAAGGTCAACACTGGAGAAAATTTGCTGATCAGGATGAGACTGTTCCAAAGATTTAAATTTACTGAAGCGGTAGTGAAGGATGAAATCAGCAAACTAGTGAAGCATGGGCTTCTAGTTCCATAATCAAGTCCTTTGGTGAGTCCAATTCTGATCATGAAGAAGAAGGATGGATCTAACCAGGTAGTGATTGACTACTGAAGGCTCAACAAAGTTATGAAAAAGGATTTGTATCCCCTACCGAGGATTGACGATGCCCTAGATTGTTTAGAAGAAGTAAAGTATTTCTCCATGATGGATCTGATCTCAGGATATTAGCAGATTGACTTGCTAAAGGAAGACCGAGAAAAATGCGCGATTATTACTGCGCAGGGGCTATACCAACTGACGAGTATGCCCCAGGGTCTATGCAATGCGCCTGCAACATTTCAGAGGGCCATGGATGCATATTAAGCGGCTTGAAGTTGTTGTGCGTCCTCGTATATCTGAATGATATCAACATGCTCAGTAGGACGTTTACTGATCACTTACACAACTTGGAAGAAGTATTTAAGCGACTGTCCATGACTAACCTAAAGATCAAGACAAAGAAGTGCCACTTCTTTAAGAAAGAGTTGGAAACCTGTGATTTGTAATCAACTCAATTGTATTGCAGCTGCAAACCCAGAAGATAGCAGCTATAGAACATATGGCTGTACCAAAGAGTGTCCAAGACATCCAAGTGTTCCTTGGGATGGTTGGATACTATAGAAGATTTATTTGGGACTTCGCCCTAATAGCTGAGCCACTATTCCATTTATTAAAGAATCCATAAAAAGGACTCATATGGAATGAAGAGGCCCAGGACTCCTTTTATGAGTTACGCCAGTATCTGATAGATTTGCCAATTCTGAAATATATCCGAATTTTGATCAGGGGTTTATTATTCAAACTGATGCTTTGTTGACGGCGATTGGCACCATACTGAGCCAAGTAGACGAACTTGGGGAGGGCATCTAATGGCGTATGTGAGCCAAACACTCTCAGCCACTGAGAGGAACTACATTGTAACTGAGCAGAAATGCCTTGCAGTCATTTACACATGCAAGCAGTTTCAGGTGTATGTCCATGGAGCGCACTTTAAGGTGGTAACAGACCACTTTTTGTTGTATTGGCTACACAATTTAAGAGAGCTGGAAGGACACTAGGCCTGATGGGCACTTAAGCCACAGGCTTATGATTATGAGATTGTCCACCGAGTGGGGGCTTCTCACCAGAACGCGGATGGCTTATCACGGTTACCAATGGTCCAGTTGGTATACCCACAGGCAGATGAGCTATTCCAGGGAATGGTCAAAGGAAAAATTGGTGATAAGCCCAACAAAACCAAGGTGCGCTTTGGAAAGTGATGGGAAACACCGAGACTATGGATGGAAAAGTATTCAAGACAATTAACAGGAAGTGGTTATTATTCCTGAAACTATCAGAAAGAGCAGCTAAAGTGCAAGCCGCTCATAAGGTTGTTGGGCATGGAGGCCTGAGGAAAACAACCGACCATATTTGCCAGTATTATTACTGGAAATTGATTAACTATAATGTCGCGGATCATCTGGTTTGTTGTGTGGAATGCCAACTGCATAAACCATACAAGAATACAAATGAATACTGACTGGTCCAACCTGGATTTGCATGGCACATGATTTCCATTGATGTGATGGGACTGCTGGTGATGAGCACAGGGGAGTCAAGTACATCATAGTAGCCATTTTCCATCTGGTGAGATGGGTCAAAATGAAAGCCCTAACTAGAGTTGACGCTACCAGTACTGCGAAGTTCATCCTGGATCAAGTAGTATACTGGCATGGATGTCCACAGGTCCTACTTAGCGAAAATGGGACCAACTTCACATCTCATGTGATCCCGATGTTAAATGAGATAATGGGGATCTAAGGAGTCATGTCAGTACCTTACTGGCCGGAGACAAACAGACTGGTAGAATGAGTCAATGGAGCGCTGGCCATGACGCTGAGGAAGCTAGTAGCAGGAAGAACTTCTGCATGGGGAATGTACCTGAGTTTGGTGACGTTCGCCTACAATATTAGTCATCATACAGCGATGGGAAAGACACAGTTTGAATTGTTATATGTAAGAAAGGCCGCGTTGCTGCTGATTTTATATTTGGTGGTGGAACCTAATTCAGGGATGAGTACCAAGCAATACCTGAACTGACTGAAGAGTATCCTGATTGATATGCATTTGCAAGCATTTGATACAACCTTGAAGAAAAGGATATGAGTGAAATTGACAGATGATAAGAATCGACCAGCCTTAAAAGAATATTGAATATTGGAAAGAGTTGCCTATTGTGATACGCATGGTTTAATATGAAGAAACAATTAAATGAAGTTTGGTCAGGTCCATTCAAAGTGATTGCCAAGATGGTAACTGATGCTTATTCCATCAAGAATCTCTTGGATGGAAGAGTTGTGAATTAAGTCCATGCTAAGTATCTAAAGCGTTGGATCAATGAAAAAAATAATAAAAGAATTCACAAAGGACCAATGAACCATTAAGTTGAGCATGTCCTGGTGATTAGGTCAATTCCAAAAAAAGGACCTCTGAACCAATCTAGATGTTTAAGTCTGAAAAAAGGACCTCTGAACCATAGAAAACTGTCAGGTTTAAGTACCCAGAACCCAGTTTTGGGGAAAAATAAAAAAGATGGACCGCTGAACCAAAACAAGGTCAAGTCCAATAGGAAAAAAGAAAATAAAAAAATAAAAAAATGATAAAAGATCTTGAAAAAATTATAAACCACATAGAGAAAAACCAATATAATTTTATAGATTTTATTTTTATTGTCCTCAGTATGGGGATGATTACGCCTATGTTGCCTTTTGGGGGAGGGAGGATGGGTCGTGGTAGGAAGGAACAGCCCATTGAAATTGATATGAGATCCCCCTTGGGTTGGGACCATCTAGTACTAAAAAAAGAAATTGATATGAGATCAGATGCTAGCAAGGGCAAGATCTACATGAAACCACATTCTTTGAGCGGATGCTGAGCCCTGAGAGAAAGTGACTAGGGGAAGGGAAATTGAGATGTTGGATGAAGCCAATTGTGAAACCCCAGAGCGGGGAGAAAAGCAACAGTATAAAAAGAGCAATCAGCGAATAACCCCTGAGTAATCCCGGTACAGTACCAGAGCCAGAAGATTAGTCCTGAGCGCCTGATGACGGGCTTCATCAAGGACACTGGACATATGGGCTGGCAACAAAGAAGGGATGCTTGATGGGGGTTGCCGAATCATGCCCCCTATCAACACCATCAACAGAAGATACTGATGGGGAGCACTGGAGAAGAGATAGTCATGCAGGGAGTGGATTGCAACCTGCAAGTGGCGACTACAGGCTTCTCAGAAGCTAAAGCTGAATGATTGGTGGAACCCAGGCGAGGCTGGAAGCCTCATGGACCAACTTCAAAGAACTTGGACAGCAAAGCAAAGAGCATAAGTGGCAGTATCCCGATCCAGAATGTTATCAAGATCAGAGGGATTTAGCGCTAGAGTCAAAGACTCAGTGACTTGGGCCCGGAGTTCAGTTTAGGGGAGCTCAAAGTGAATGCTGTTACCAATTGTGAGATCAGAGACCAGAACAGCGGGTTTGTAATATTGATGAGTTGGAAGAGGAACTCAGGGAGTAGGCCTGACCTGCA
Source organism: Massospora cicadina (assembly GCA_022478985.1). NCBI lineage: Eukaryota > Fungi > Entomophthoromycota > Entomophthoromycetes > Entomophthorales > Entomophthoraceae > Massospora > Massospora cicadina. The sequence continues at coordinate 5,018 of JAKSZP010017863.1, read as the reverse complement.
AGAAATGAACAATACAGAGCAACCAGCATAATCTTTGGAGCATCTATGACGATGTTCATAGCATCAGTGAAAGGAGCCAAATCCAGGAGAGTTTCAAAGTCCAACTCTGGAATTGACGGCAAAGGAAGAATCAGCTGAGAGTTGTTCAAAATGATAGCCCGCCTGGTTTCAAAAGGATTAGTTACTGTTTCTGGTAAATAGATGGAAGGACTAGCCGCTTAACCAGACTAGGCGTATGAGTCCTGGAAGGACCATAAAAGAGGTTCCGCCGAGCATCCTGACTCATCTGCTGGAAGAGACGGAGGTCTGGATCAGACAAACTATTCAGGAGCTGCTAGTAGCGTGACTCGGAATTCAACATATGAGCTGGATGAGAGGGGGATGTTGGACTTATATAGAAGTTGACAATATGCACTCTACATTCCATTATTTTCCAATTTTAGAAAAATTAATTTCAAACTAATGAGCTAAGCTCTCTAAGGGAAGAATTAGGAATGACTTGAGCCAAGATGTTATGAGTGAAATAACAAGGGCGAATAGAAATAAGTATTCTTAATTAAGCCATAGCTTTTATTTCTTGTAACAATCACTTTAGTTACTATGATTCGATTTGAACAGCAAATTTGAATAATCACACACAGAAAAGATGGGCGACTTTAATAACAAAAATAATACAACATGGGCGAGCGTCATGGCAAGCGGTGCGCTTAATGATGCAACTAAGGGCAAGAAACGCCCTGGAGGGGGACCAGGAACCCAAGCCATAAAAAAATTGCAAACTCAAAAAACTCTCTTTTACCGCTCAAAGTCACTTTTGAGCGATTTTAAATTTAAGTTTATTTATCCGCACCCATCTGCCCAAACCTATTCTTTGATGTCCTTGGCTCTGCCGCCTGCCACCCCAGTGTGGGGCAGCAGTGCACCCCCACCTAGCGTTTTCCGCCCTGCAGGCAAGCGCGTTCAGAAGGGCTCAAACAGCCCGCCCACTGCTTCCAACCGTTTTTTCCCCCCACGGGACTTAGCGCTCCACCTGGCGCGCGTCCACCCTTCTCGCCCCCATCCTCTCGCCCTCCCTCGCTCTGCTATTCGCTATTGCCTCAGAGTGGACTATGGGCGTTTGTTCCCATATGCTGATAAGGCAATTATTGACCTAGCCACTACAGCCTTTGCGCCAGCTGGCTTTATAGACTTCCGCCCTTTTAAAGGCTACTTTACCGTTGGGTTCCAATCTGAGGAGGATGCTGAAGCGGCAGCACAAACTCCTCTAATTTATAAAAAAACCCCATTCCCACAACCCGTACTCGCCTCCCTTCAGACACCACGCTAGTGGTATCCTTTGCAAATCTCCCATCCCTCCTTCCACCCCAGGTTTTGTATGACCAGTTGGTCGCGGGGCTCATGGCTTATGGCACTCAGCCCAACCTCATCTTTGCCATTCCATCTGGTGCAGAACGCCTTGCTGCTCCTCGTGCAACAGCCACCATTATACCACACACACCCTACCATAGCCCAACAAATCCCACCCCGCGCTAGTGTGGCTGCAGCGCCTGATCATTTCTTTTGGGCTCGGGTCAATAATGGTAGGCAGATTTTTTCCCTCTGCTTTGGCCTCGACCATGCAAAAAGAGCGTGCCCTAAGGCCAAATCCGCTGCTGCGGCTTCTGAGCCCCCCTCTGGAGGTTCAGTATGGGGGCGCTTTGCTGCCCCTCCCACCCTCCAATCTCGTTCAGTGGACCCACATGGAAAATCAGCCCCCCCAACACCTCCATCCTCACTCTCCCACCTAAATCTACGCCAGCCAATCAGAGCAATGCTTGGACCACCATTCGCACTGAAGCATCTGCCCATTCGCCCAACCCTACCCACTCAAATTTAAACGCCACTATTCCAGTGAACCAAAATCCATGGGATCTATTGGCTGAAACTGACGAATCAGGTAATGTCCTCATTAGTAAGCATACAGGTCAACCTCTCTGCCATGGCGATTATGGTCGGACAGAATTTTTCCTTCCTGACTTCGATGAAACCCTACCCCTCGCCATTTTGCTCCTCTACCCAATACAGCCCCCTTCCAAAGTGACCAATAGCTCGCTTTAGCTGCGGTGGCCTCTCCTCATTACCCAAAACTACGCACCGCGGTGGCCCAGTCAGTGGCTCAGCTCCAGCATGGCCTGCCCACCATCTTCTTCCCCCTGACTTCCCTGAATCTCCCTGCAGTGAAATCTCAAAACTATTTGATGATGCTGAAATCGCTGTTATGAATGTCACAACGCTTGCTTCATTCAACCCCTCAGCCAAAATCACCTGCCACAGTATCTCCCTTTTCACCCAACTTCCTGAAGCCCACAAAGAAGCTGAAGTTCTCCTCGCAGCTTTTGTTGAAACACTTTCCCATCATTATCTTGATGCAGAAGTGGAAAACTCCTACTACGCTGACCTCAGCCCCCACTATGCAGATGCCCCAACGCCCTGGCTCTCTACTCTGATCTGGTACTGTAACCAAAACCCCTTGATTGAGGTGGGTCTTTCTGAAAACCAACCCCCCGACCCCTCCTCACCCTCTGCCATGGTGGGTTAAGCAGTTTCTGCTTCCCACCTGGTTAGTAGTTTGTTTTGCTGTTTTGAGTGTTGTGATTGGTACTGTCCATCCCCTGGTTGGTGTACCTCGAATAAATCAAATAAATTGAAAAAAAATTGCAAACTCAGACACCATCTGGGTTTATGGTATTTACTTTAAAGCACGCGCAATACATGTACTTTCAATTCAACCAACCTTTGTCAAAGGTGGAACATGGGATCAGACTCTTCCTTGGGGATGAGTCACCAACCCTGTGGGAGAAAACATGTGAGGCACAGCCCTCACTTTTCCCTCACGCGATGTACATAGCCACCAACAACATGGGCCACGGCTGGATCAATATTGGTTTTGAAACAGCTGATGAAGCTGATGCTGCAGCAAAAGTCTATGTGGAAATTGCCCCCCTGAGGGCAAAAAAATTGTGCGCACCGCGTGCACCAGATGGAACAAAGCGAAAACTTTGTTCATTTCCTTTGACTCGCTCCTCACCAACCTTCCTCATAAGGTAATCGAGGAGGAGCTCCACAAAGGTCTTGTGGCCTACGGATAAATCCAACAACTTGAATCACAGCGATTTCGCTTAATGCCTGACCTGTGCACAGGCAAAGCTATCTCTGTAATCAACCCCTTCCTAGAAGTGGAAGAGGAATTATCCAGAATTCCCGCGCAGCAGAATTTCACTTTGCAGATGGGGGCCAGTCAGCTGTGTTCCAAGTTACACTGGAACGCGCACCACCCATTTGCAACCACTGTGGCTCACTGGGCCACAAGGAACATGCATGCCCTGTAAAAGAGGGCTTAATGGAAAATGATTTTTGTGAAGAAGCTATGGATGAAGATAATGAAAACTGCGCCGAAAATGACTGATGGCCACCACCCATTCCTCTGGGGTGAAGATGGACTATACTCCATTGTAGACCCAGTTACACGCAAACAACGTAAACCAGCACAAAAAGCTCACAAGAGAGCAGCGGCTGAAGCGGCGGCACATGTGAAATCCGCCATTAACCACGGACAAATACAGGAGGATTTCGGATATTCACTGAACCAACCAATCAGAACAATATGCCCAGGTCGAAAATTTTCACAGTAACCAGACTGAGCCACTAAGCATCATCAGTCATGCACATACTGAGGAACAATGCAACCGCAATTTGGGTGAAAATGCGGTGCACAATGCAACAAAGTTGAACCTCAAAAATATAAAAAATTAATCAACAACCTGCATCAAATCAACATGAGACCTGTGCAGGAAAAGTTGACGCAAATGCAAAAAACTGCAATTCCCTTAAATCATTGGGTCAGATCAAGGGAACCAACAATGGCAGTGAAAGAGTTAGAGTATAGACGCATAGCATGGCCAAAATGAGCCGCGGTGGGATAGGACCAGAGGGTCCTCCCAACCGCTCCTGAGGCGCCGCGGGCACCCCAGTGACAAAAGGGACATTAAATATTGCGGGAGCCAGGGCTCATACGTCCCAAGCCAAAAATCTGGCATTCCTGTATTAACCTCTTGTAGACATCTTGGCCATCCAAGAAACCCACTGTTTACAAGGGGAAGAAGAATCCTAGTCAACCAGGGTCGCACCATCACAATCAGTATGGACGTCTCACTATGAGGTGATAGTCCAAAACAACAAAAATCTAAAATTACAAATTCATCATCACACTTGCACAGTCGAGTCCTGGTAGCAACAATCACATGCCAAGATGAAATAATTTTGATAGCATGTGTCTATACACCATGCACTGCAACTGAGAGAAAAAAAATTTTGAAAAAGTTTCTACTCTCACCCTCCCACCAGATATCATCATGTTAGGCGATTTCAACTGCTGGGATAACCCCAATAAAGATTGATGGCCTAATCCCAGGGGAAACCCACCTGGACACATTGAATATCGCACAATGAAGGCATCTCTTGGCTTATAGGATGCTCTTCCCCCCAATTCACCAATCCTTCCTCACATGACAAGACCCAACATACGCGAGGGACTGCTCATATTGATGAGTCGTATTGACCACATCCTCATCTCACAATCCCACCACTCAAGAATCTCCAAATTTACAACAAAAAAGATCAATTTTTCTGATCACTGATTAGTTACGGAGCAGTTAGTGCCAACCCAATCCCACACACAGGTGTCGCCTTAGATAAAGCTTCACCCTGAAAGTATAAAATTGCCTGAGATATCTGACTAGGTTAAAACAAGGCTACAAACCCAGAATTCACAGCCCCATTCACTTCAGATCCCATTGGAACATGGGGAAATTTCAAAAAGGATTTAATCAACAAAATCTGACATATTTCATCACACAATTACACCGCGGACACAGCCACAATCAAGCGTACCTTGGCAGAACTAGACCACCTGGAAATAAATACTCCAAGATCTGGCTATAGCCCTAATTGGGGACGCAAATGGGCAGAAATTTCAGCCT
>JAKSZP010017862.1:0-31134 GCA_022478985.1 Massospora cicadina | reverse complement strand
AAATTGGGGCTTCTAACATGTGTCATTATGACATAACTAGCTATTAACTATAATTATCTACTTTTTTGGATATTTTGGCAGTCATGGGACCTGTGACGGGAACCTAGTTACTCAATAGCCATCTCAACATCTTTGATACAAAAGAAGATCATATACTCTCATTTTAATCCGATATTCCCATTCTATATTCATAGTTTTAAGATAATATCCATTTCTTATTTTATATATTGCTCTATCTCTGCTTTAGAATATAGAATCTATAATGGATAAAATATAAATTCTAAAAAAATATCCGCTTTGAAGTATAGAAGTTATTTTATGTAATTTTACTTATGGTGGTTAATTACCTACCTAAACTACATACTTAGATAAAGCTATATATAGCTTATAACTTATCTAATATACCCTTAAAGGTGCATTTTACTTGGTATCTTCCATGAAAATTTCTATTAAAAGTAATTAATAACTTCAATCATATACCATCAAGTTCAACCACATTGTCCTTGGATCTGCCAACAGCTGCTCCAGTGTGGGGAGGTGATAAATCACCCCTAGCATTTTTCATCTGTTGGGTAAACACATTTGGACAGGGTTATCCAGTCCTCCAAATAACCTATGATAAAAATTCCTTCTAATGAGTTCAATCTCTACTTTGCATATTCCCAGGCGGTGTCTTGTAGCTCCAGGGGTCCCCTGAACATGCAATTTATATTTGGGTCAAATTATGCTAAATTGTTTCAGTATGCAGATAAAGCAATAATTGACATAAGTGCAGGCAGTGATTGAGCCCGCTGGCTATTAGATTCTTCCTTACAGGTGGTAACCCAACTAAGGCTTTGCCTGTGAACCAATGCTGCTACTGTGGCAATTGTATCCCTGGTATTCCAGGGCACCCTACTCCTAATAAATTGCACTTAGCTACCAGAGGACACCACTATGTTTATTCAGTTTGCTATTTTTCCAACCCTCCTTACCCAAAAATGCTTCACAAGGGGCTGATGGTTAGATTGGTCCCTATGGTTCTGACTCCATCCTAAAGTTTGTGTTCTCAAATGGGACACCTGTCTTTCTTGTCCTCAAGTATTTGCCTTGATATTCCCTAATTATAGTAAATCCTCCCTATCAATTTTCCCTTGAACCATCATCCCTTCTGCCCCTGACCATTCATTCTTGCCCACGTGGAGTGAGGGTTGACTATATGTCCATCATGTTTCAATTTAAATCATTTGAAAAGCAAATAACTTCTCTTTTCTTTCCATCAGTTCCAAGCCCACCTTCATTGATGACCAACCCACCAACAACACAACATTTCTCTTTCTGGGGTAAAATCCTATTCCTCTCCCCCAAAGCATGCTGCTGCAGCAGTTCCTGCACCAGCCAATCAATCCTCTATTCAGCCCAGAACCACTAATAATCAGGCCAATAATTAAGAGACTTGGAAAATGGTTTACTACCAAGTTTCTTCAATTTAACAGTAAAAGCCTTGAACTTAAGCAAATTCAACAATCCAATTCAACCAGAGTAAAGGGGTTTATTGGCGGAGGTTTCTGAATTGTGTGATTTTATTAAGCCATATGATATTAACCTTATTTAGTTTTGCATGCTTAATACAACTCCAAATTCCTCCCTTGTTTCTATGACCCCAGACAAACGCCGCTCCATGTCAAAATAATCACCAGCTTGCTGTTGATGCGGATGCCTTGCTTAACTGCCATGCCCTTCAAAAAGATGTCGCCAACTTGGTGGTGATGCTTGAAGATGGTACCTTCATTCAAGCATCTAATCTATCCAAGCCCTCTAGGTAAGCGTGACTTTTTAAAATATTATAGAAAAGACAATGATGCAATCCAGAACGTTGTAATGGTAGCGCGGAATTTAAATTAAAATCACTCAAACTATTTTTCCACATTTTTCACGCTTCTCTGACACCCATATCTAATACAAAGAAGCAAGAGCTATATATTGGTGGAATAATTCCATGCATGGCAACTTACAATATTCTGGCCTTAGGGAAAATTAAACCGCATAGTGCCAATGCCCCTATGCCCTTGCTCTCCACCTTGAACTTAACCTTTCTCTGAGATTGAATGACGCTACCAAGAACAAGGCTAACAATCTCACCTCCCCTTCCACCATGGTTGAATAAGCAATTCTATGCTTTCCAACCTGGTTATTGCGTTTTTTCTAATTTCTCAATTTGGATGTTTTGATTTTTTAGTTAGGGTTTTTATTTTTTTAGCTCTTTGAGAAAATAATAAAGTTCATCACCTATGCAGCTTACCTCAGATAACATTTTATTATAAAAGATCAGACTTAGATAATTTATTCCTAAAATAATCTACTAGAACTAGCTGTTCTCAATAAAAATTCTCTTTCAATTTGACTACTTTTTTTAGTTTATATGAACGTTGTTTTTAATGTAAAAAAATATCTTTAAAGTTATGATATTCCATTACTATGTCTTTTGGCTTGACCTCTGCTGCTCCCATATGTTTGGGTGCACTGCCTCTGAGTACCTTTCTGGACCTTTTTTTAGAATTCTTGGGCTGTCTTTCTAGCTATTAACTCCAATGGTCGCTTTGTCCCACCTTAGGACTTGGCCTCCACAACTGCACTCCCAGGTAGTGCCTCAAAGCTCCCTGTGCTCCCCCAGAACAAAATTGTGGTTTAGATTCAAGTAAGTTATTAAACTCTTCTCATATGTGGCTGCAGCCATCATTGAGATGGCCCAGGCAGTAATACAACCTTCCAGATTCCGAAACTTCTGTTTTACAAGGAATATTTCAACCTTGGATTCATTTTAAAGCCAAAAATGCTTTGAAAAGTGTGCCCCTGTTCTTCCAGAGCACCCCATTTGATGAAATCACCTGATTGCCTGCGGATGCCATCTGGCAGTTCAGTTCATAAGATTGCCCAAACACCTTCCCCCAAAGTGCTTGACAAGGAGCTCATGGTTGGTTTAGCTATATATGGCTCTGGCCCTTTTCTTTCAGTTTGTGATCCCCAATGGGGCCAAAGCCTTGTGGAACCTCAAGCCTTTGTAAGTTATACTCTTACAACAAAATATCACTTGTAAATCCCCTTTTTGATTCATTTCATCTTCTAACGCTAACCAACATACTGGGTTCATGCGGAGGTTGCAGGGGCTAAACCTATATGGTTTTGGATACAACGCTCAAAGTGCAAGTATCCAACCCACGCCATCTCCACAGGTTCTGAACATACCACAACCTATGATAATCAAACATTAACTCTCAATAATTTTAATCTGGGGGTTGATCATCCATCCTCTACCACAAAGCAAGTGGTACAGCTTTTCCCAGGTCAGCTGATCATGCTCCCCCTCAACCACAACTACAAATGCCCCAGCCAAATTTGAGTTAACTTGGGCTTGTCTGTGTAAAAGCCACCCCCCAATCTCCCATTACAGAACGACCTTATACTGAGTCCCCAATCATAATGAAACAGAATCTTACATCCTGATTTCCCGGTGTAACTGAATCAGGCAACTTGTTATACCCTTGAAGTCCCGCCATTAATCACACAATCTTCAATTCTGATATTATAACTGTAGGACTTAACCAAATTATTATTTCTAATATGTTCCAAAACCAGCTTTCTGTTAATTGGGCAAGGTTTCCAAAGAAGTAGTTTTGATAATTTTTAGACTTATAAATAGAAATTTTGACTTAGCTTCAATAAATTAGTTATAATTATTTCAAGAATTTTTAGGCTTTTAAATATTAGTGGATAATACCCATTAGCTTTTTAATTGTAAAGGCTCGACTTAGACATTATTTTAATGATTAATTATGGCTATTTTGATTACTATAAACTTTTTTGGAAACTAGTGCTGATAATAATTTCAGTTGATGAGTGATTGCTGTCAAATTCTGGTGGTTGACCTGAAAATAAACCCTTTGACAACCAACAGATCAGGCCAATTATCCTCCCAATACTTGAACCAATACCCTAACTCTCAACTCAAGCCTATTGTAATTACTCAGCTCAGGCAAATTATTCCAAATATTAATTTGATCAACTAGTTTAACAAAAGCTTGGGCTGAATCCACTCACGCATTATGGCCAATTATTACTACACTGAAACTTGGAAATCAGTCCAAGATATTGGAAATAGTATCTAACACTTCGCATAAAAAATTGTTTGTGATCAACCCAAAGATAACATATAAAAGTCCCATGGACTGAAAGACGTTCAAACGTAATCAACTTTCCACTTTAGGCGAAATTTGTATGTTGATTCACATACTTGGCATGATAGCACTTGCACATGGACCACCTGAAAGGGAGTACCTATTGATATCAAGAGAGAGCTCTTGACATCCTGATTAGGGTACGTCATCTACTTCAATTGGTGGAGGAATTTCACAGAGGATGTATTTTGTCAGCAGTATGACGAAACTCAAATCAAGAAGATATCAGGACAATTTTGCATGTTTATATTGCAATTTTGTCCCTTAAAATCTCTCAATTTTGAAAGTATTTTGCCACCATTAAACCTAGAAATAGGTATCAGTCTTATCAGTTTAAGGGCCAAACTGAGGGGGGGAGATCTGTTGAGATTATGTGCTTTAATGTAGCCAGGAGATGCCCTAGAGGTATTAATACCGGCACCTAGCCTAATGACTGATTATCAAATAAATATCTATAATGATAAGATATTTTATTTTATCCTTTTCCTGATTTTGTTCAGAATCCTTTCTTTGAGAGTGCTGATAAACTGGAAGTGTAAAACCCCCAGCTTGTATTTATCCCTGCCTCAAAAGCTGTTCCTTATAATGAAGAAAAAACTTATTTTGAAATCAACCAAAGAGTTGGGGCTATTTTAGTAAGCCTAGTGAGCTTCTGAATGGTCAGAATACCGTAAGCCACTGGCAGATTGAGTATTAGTTGCCCAAAATTCTTCCTGATTTAGTATGCATGATCTTAAGTATCAAGCGAGCTATCCTCATAACTTGGCAACTGGTGCTTACTCAGAACTGGTGACTCTCTCTAAGATGGATTTGCATAACCAGTTCCTGGCAGATTCATCCAGATGAGAAAGTGACAATGAGATGGAAACTAGTGACAAGGAAATCTTGGGTTATTTAAATACCTGCCACCAAGGCTTTGAAGCGGGTATCTCCTACTTTCTGGATCTTGTCGCAGTGGGGGGGAGCTCATGAGGATACAACAAGCCCAATTGATCTTATATCTGCAAGCGCAAAAGCTATGCTAGAAACTCTATATTATGGTTTTAGATTGGTACTTCACAAATCTATCCCTCCTTCAGACTGTTCAACTACCTTAAGGATTAGGCTCTCAAGATGGAGATATACATGAAGTACTGCGATGCAACCATGGCATCTCTTTCCAAACGTCTCACAGACAGTCAAGCAACTAACGAATTTCCTGGTTAATTTGTTTAAACCTCAACTAAGCATACCCAGCGAATCATTGCTATACAAAATCTGTAATTATGGAAATCTACCATATTGCAAGGTGAGGAACGTTATTAAAATGCTTGCTGAACAAACTAAATTCTAGTTTTGCTGAAGTTTAAAAGCAATTGTGGATAATATGGGACTTGTCAATGAAGCTCATGGGAGATAAAGCACCCTTAAGGAGCTTCTAAACGAAGGAGTCCCAAAGATAGCCGCAGAAGTTCTTGCTCACCATGAGCTATCACATGAATGGGTACAAAACATGAATAACTGGTGTTAAAAACTGGAAACTCATTCTGATTTCCTATTATCTCAGTCATAATGACTCACCATACATGCCACTTCGGCCTAATGAAATCACCTGGAGTTAAATACAAAGGTTGATGACTTCAATTATTATGTTCAGGATGAGCTGGATAATGTAAACAAAAACATCAAAGACCTTGCAGTAAAACCATTCGTCTCAAATAGGGATGAGGATGATGCCTTGAAGAAAGAGGAACTTTGAAAAATTTGGACAGTTGTGTTGAGATTGCAGGCCAGAAATAATGAAATTACTCAGAAGAATTGGGAACTCAGAATGCAATGATCAACTGCAAACTTCCGAGTAGAAAGTATGGCCAAATACATAAAAGCAATCAAGCTTTATTTGAAGAGAAGTATGACAACTTTAAAAAAGAACTCGAATCCCTCAAAAAACAAAGCCGCCAATGCTCACCCAGCATTGACAAAAGAGAAATAGGAAAAAGCTCTGCCCATTCAGCCAAAAAAAAAATTGAAAAACAACTAAGGGCTGAATTCAAGCATCAGATTCCAGTAGTTCCGAGCAAAATCATGAAATTGAATCATCAGAAATTGACACCAATGTAGAAACTGATATTTAGAACATCCATTCTATGCCTAGAGTTCTGGAATCAATCCCAACTCCAAATACTCCCAACAGGAAAGAGGGCTGATTCTGAATAATGATACACCAAGACGTTCAAGAAGAAGTATAACCCCTAAACCCAAAATAAGGTGATATGTATTAAACTATTCAATTCACTAAAGTTTAATAAAGATGATAACTTTAACACTTTCCTCAAGCTATTTGAAAAAGCAGTGTGAGAAGCACCAGACCATGTAAAAGGATCAGCACAGATCAACTCTCTCGATGCCTATAGCTGTGACCTCATTAGGCCCTATTTGGGTGACGATTGGTCCTATATGTATGCTAAAAATGCAGTAACAAAACAGTTTGGAGGGCCAGTGAAATTAGAAACCAAAAAATGAGAGATTCTTAATATTGAATTCAAACAGAATGAGACTATTAAGTTCTTTTTGGACAGATTTTTCCATGAGGCATAAGTTCTGTGTGGGTGCAACACAATAGATAAGTTTGACACTAAGATTGCAATGTAACACACAATTATGCCCTTTTATAAACTGCACAATGGCATGATACCTGCATTCAATGGAAGCTTGGAAATCCAAGATCTTATCAATTACTTGAGAAGCTGTTCCCGTAATTTCAATACTCTTAATAAGCTCAACAATCAGCAAAAATCCCAATTTTCAGGCCCAAAAAGCAACATTATGTCTGACCAGGGAAAAAATTTCCAAACTACGAACCAAAAATTTAAGCAAAAGCATCAAAAAAGGCCAATTACTTGCCACAATTGTGGTCAAAAAGGACATTTTGCTAGCCAATGCTACAGACGGTCCAAAAAAGCCTGGGTTCAACGTTGCTCTAGAAATCAACAGTGATAGCAAGGTGGGAAAAGAGCAGGTGGAGTAAAGGCAGAATGCTCTAACCCCAAAAATGTTCAAATCATCTCACCTGACCCTGGTGAGCCCTTTATGGCCAAAGATGTTGCCTAAAGATATCTTCCACCATATCATGGCTAATGATGTCATGATGGTCACTACTCAGGCCACAGCAAAAGCAACTAAACCTTTGAAAATACCCAAAGAAGCCTGAGCGGAGGTATCAAAACCATACACAAAACAGATTATTGATCAGGATTTAGACCTCCAACCCAGATGCTCAACTGACCTACCTAAGCTTAACAACGTGCAAGTAGCCATTCCCATGAAGACCTTAGCAGGTAACTTCCCAGGTACTTGCTCAAGTCTGAAATCACACCTGGAATTGGGCAGTAGTCTTAGCATTCATACAATAAACACTCTGAAAACTGCTCTGAATGTAATTATGTGGACATATCATTAAACAAGGTGCAAGTTCAGGCCATCATCAATAGTGGTGCTCTATCAATATAGACAGCACAAAGTTGGTTAAAAACTGAAAATTGCGCCCGATGTTGCCCACTATCAGGAATATGGAGCAGCTGGGGCGCATACAACTAAATCACTGGGCACATACAGTACCCTACCTCTCAGATTTGGATCTATTGTAGTAACAGCACCTGCTATAGTATTGCCAAATACAACTATGATATCCTAATTGGGACTGATTTCCTAAGATGATATTGAGCTGTTACCAATCATAAGGACAATACTCTTACCATTCTTGGCCAGACCATTCCACTTTACTATAACCAGGATAAGGCAGTTGAGAAAAAGAAACCCAGCCTATTCATAAATCTGGCCTACAAATATGGAGTCATCCCGATTGAGTATTCCAAAGCATGGTCAAAGATAAAACCACTATCCACACAGATCAATGAGTCAAATGGCATTCCACTTCGATCAAATCAGACCATCACTATACCATCCAGAGAACAAGTGTTCGTCCCAATGAGACTAACAATTTTATATCCTGGAAGGACTTTATGGTGAAGTATATCAACCATGGTTTAAATCTTGATTCAAACCAAACATTGCCCCTGGTATTATCATTTCAGGCCATGGAGAAATACACATCTTATGTGCAAATCTTCAAAATTGCCCATCTCCATCAAGCGACATCAAACAATCACTTTTTCTGCATCTGTTCCTTACCTCATAAATTCACTCATTACATGAGTTTGGAACATTTTGTCAAATTAGACTCCCCAATAAAGACCTACTCAACATAAATAATGTTGTCCCTATGGCCAATTTAAGCAACCTGACCAATTCTGAGAAAGGCCAAGCTCAGGAGTTATTCTCTAAACATCAGGAAATATTTGCACAAGATGATTTTGACTTGGGGTGTGCTAAAAGTGTCACCCACAAAATCAATATAGGAGATCTAAACTTAATCAATTTTGCTCAATTAGATGCTTGAAATCATCAGAAGAACATGTATCCAAGGAGATTAAGAAACTCCTTTAACGTGGCAAGTTATTTCCTTCAAAAAGTCCATGGGCAACACCAATCTTAATAGTGAATAAAAAGGATGGAAGCAACTGGGTAGTCATTGATTATCAGAAGTTAAACAACATCACAAAGAAGGACATGTACCCACTGCCATGAATCAAAGATGCCTTGGATAGGCTAGGGGGCACAAAGTTCTTCTCGGAAATGGATCTTATCAGTGGATATTGGCAAGTAGATCTTCCCAAAGAGGAGCGCGAGAAATGTGCAATTATAACCTAAGAGGGCATATTCCAGATGACGAGAATGCCTCAAGGGCTCTGCAATGCCCCGGCTACATTCCAACAGGCAATGGACACAATACTGGGAGATTTGAAGTTGTCTTGTTTACTAGTGCACCTTGATGATATCAACGTTTTCAGCCGCACTTTTGACGACCACCTGGAACACTTGGAGGAGGTTTTCAGAAGGCTAGCTGCTGCAAACTTGAAAATCAAGCCCAGAGAATGTCAGTTTTTCAAAGACCAACTGGAATACCTCAGATTTGTAATTGACAAAGTGGGTCTTCAGCCCCAACCATCTAAGCTGGATGCCAAATTTAAAATGAAATTTCCTGAATCTAAGAGCAATATTAAAGTATTCCTAGGCATGATTAGGTACTACCACCAATTTATTGCCAACTTTGCACAACGTGGAGAGCCATTTTTCTATCTACCTAAAGATAAGGTCTAATTTGACTGGACTCCAGCTTTCCAGGATGCATTTGACCAACTCCAATAAGCCTTATTGGGCGCGCCTGTTCTTCGTTACCTGGACTTTGATCGAGAATTTATTGTCCAAACTGATGCATCCTGAACAGCAGTGGGGGCTGATATCCCAAGTTGGAGAGGACGGTGAAGAACATCCAGTTGCCTTCGCTAGTTGGACCTTAAACGTTCATGAAAGGAGTTACACAGTGACAGAATTAGAATTCTTGGCTATCATATATGCTTGCAAGCAATTCTGGGTCTACCTTCATGGCACTCATTTCAAAGTTGTTATGAATCATGCTTCCATGAGATGGTTAAACAACTTAAGAGAACCTGAGGGCTGATTAGCCCACTGGGCATTAAAGCTTCAAGCTTATGACTACAACATCGAGCATCAAGCTGGGGCAAAACACCAAAAAATGGACTATCTATACCAACTGCCCACCATTGCAACAGTTAGTTGGGCCGCCAACGAGTTATTTATGAAAATGATCAGTGGAGAGTATCAAGAAGAGTCCAGATCCATCCAAAAAGTACTATCAGATCTATAAAAAAAATACAACCAAAAAAATGGGACACTTTACAAGATCATTGAGGGCAAGAAGTATATTTTCAAAAGTCCCTCATCCCAAACAGACCTCATAAATGCGGCACATAAGGCCATAGGGCATGGTGGATTCAAGAAAATGAAAGAGCATATGAAGCAATTCTACTATTGGTAGACAATGCATTTTAGAATACAAGAAACGCTAGAATGCTGTGTAGAGTGCCAAGGCAAGAAACCATTCTGAAAAAGCATTTCTTATCAGCTTGTTTGGCCCAAGTTTTCCTGGCACACTGTATCTATTGACATTGTCAGCCCACTTCCAACAAGCAATATGAAGGCCAAGTACATAATTCTAGCCAACGACCACTTGACCAAATGGGTTGAGGCCAAGGCCATTCAGGAAGCTGGAGCGGCAACTACCACCAAGTTTTTTTTAAAAACATCATCCACAAACATGGATGTCCCCGGTTATTCTAACCAATAATAAAACTAACTTTACCACCAATGTCCTTCCCAAGATCAACCAATTAATGGGAGTACAGGGTTTGCTTTCTGCTCCCTAACATCCAAAAACTAATGGGACTGTTTAGCGCGCAAACAGGAAGTTGGTGAACATTATCCAGAAATTAACATTGGCCAAACCATCCAAATGGAGTACTTATTTAAGTTTGGCAGTATTCACCTACAATATCTCCTACCATTTGTCTTCCAGGATGTCTCCATTTCAATTATTAATGGAAGACACCTGGACCTACCAACGTTGCTATATTCAACCTAGAGGAACCTGGTGAACACATTATACTCATTATGTTGAGGCACTTGTGGATGTTCTAATCAAACTATAAGCTCAGGCCTTTGACAACAGTTTTGATGTGAAAAAGGCCTGACATCAAAAGTACTTAGAGAATAGCTACACACTGGTCAAATTTGAAGTTAATGATGACGTTCTATTTTGCAACACCCACGTATTGGGATGATTGCAAAAGTTAGATCACATCTGGGTTGGGCAAATCAAAATAATTGAGAAAACGTCTAAGTTTATATAACTGTTATAATTACAAGTGATATCATTAGGATCCGTCATGTTGTTTGTACAGGTTGAAACCACTGAGCAACAGACAGACAATGTGGGGATCGTCAGTCCTTTAGACACACTTGAAAATATACTTAAAAATAGGAGCAATTGCCCCAATTGATTTTTTAACTATTTTTAGTAAATACAGTGACCTTTTGCTGTCCCATTAGCTCCCTACTATTAACAACATACCTCTCTCAATCGCCCATCTTGCTTATATACAGCAGCTTCAGGCAATACTGTTCTCATGGCTTGGGCTCTCTATTCTGTTAATTCTCCTTGAATTCAGCTTGTTATTCTCTAATCCTCTATTGCCTTATTGTAGGTGATTTACTTCATATTTGTTGAATTTCAACATTGCCTTATCGCCTTATTGCCTTAAATAGAGGTGATTCAATAAAAACCCAATATCCCAATATTACCTCATCTTGAGGCACTTGAATAATTGTAACTGATATAATTTTTGGCGGCGTCCACCCTAGCTGTCCCACGATTATTGTACAGTTATATCAGAATCATGACATACACAAGTAAGAATATTAGGACTGGCCATATATACAACCAAGTCCATGCAAAATTCCCAAGAAGGCTTAATAAGCAGGCCAATTAAGAAAAGATATGTAAAAGAAAACAAAAACAAAACAAAACAAAACAAAAAATATTTATATATAATAGTTTCATTCTAATTAATACTTTAGTTTACACTTGAGGTTGGGAAGAGGATCCAACTTCAGACTCAATGGGCATTCAGGCTGAATTAACAATAAGAGGAACATACTTTATGCTTATCAGGCGTTCAGCTGATGGTAACAAACCAACAAAGGCTAATAATGAATCTTAAGGCTTATGTTTTAGTCAAGAGGGGGGAAATGTCAGATTCTGGTGGTTGACTCAAAAATAAACCTTTGACAACCATCAGATTGGGCCAATTATCCTTTCAACGCTTGACCTAACACCTATATTCTCACCTCAAAGCCTATTGCAATTACATAATTTGGGCCAAATATCTTAATATCAATTTGATCAAGTATTTTATTAAAACGCTCAGGCCAAATATGCTCTCACATTATGGCCAATTTCCTATTCATCAAATCTCAGCAATTGGTCTCAATTATCAAGAACCAATCAAAGAACTAGTATACAAAATCGTTCAGGACTGACCCAAAGTTAACATTTAAAAGTCCCATGGACCATTAGACAAACAAAAAACATAATCAATTTCCTGTCCTAGGGCAAAATTCATATGTCAATCCACGTAATCGGCACAATAGCAGTTGCACATGGACTGCCCAAAGGGGAGTACCTATTGCTATAGAGAGAGACCTGCTAACTTCCCGATTAGGGGTATGTCATCTACTTTAATCAATGCAAGAATTTCACAGAAGGTGTATTTTGTTAGCAGTATTAAGAAAATAAAACAAGAAGATCCTAGGGCAATCTTGCATGTTTTTATTGTAATATTTGTCCCTAAAATCCTCCCAATTTTGAGATTATTTTGCCACCAATAAACCTAAGAAAAAATCTCAGTTGTATCAGTTCAAGGGCCAAACTTAGGTGGTAAAACATCTGTTGAAATTTTGTGCTTGAATGTGGCCAGGAGATTCCTTAAAGGTATAAATACCAGCGCCTCGCCTAATGACTGATTATCTAAAAATTGCTTATAATATTAGTTATATCTATTTCATCTCTTTCCTGGTTTTCTCATTGAATCCTTTCCTTGGAGAAGTGTCAACAAGCTGGAAATACACAAATCCCCAGCTTGTATCTATCCCTGCCTCAGAAGTTGTTCCCAATTACAAAGGAAATATTAGCCTAAAATTGACCAGAAGAGTTGGGCTATTTCAATAAGCCTAGAGAGTTTCTGAATGGTCAGAGTACTGTAAGCCACTGGCATAATAGAGGATTTATTGGCTGAACATTTTTTCTGATTTAGCATGCAGGATTTTAATTATCAAGCAAGCTATCCTCAGATTTTCACACTTAGCATCAGCCAAATGCAACTAATTAATAAGTGTGGGATTATGACCATCTAGTACTAAAAAAAAAAAATAAGTGTGGGATTATAATATCTTGGGCAAATCAGCTGAGTCAGTTATTCGCTGTTAAAGCTTTTAGTAACTGGTAGCCATCTCCATTTTGCTCGCATAACAGTACAGGAAGTATAATACACTTCCTTCTCATGGGACATATTTGGCTTTTAAGAGGTCATAAATATATTACTAGAGGGGTTGGTGGGTTACCATCATTGATGGACGCAGCAGGTATACATTCAGTCTGGGAGGACTCAGTACCACAAGAATATCTATGTGACTGTATTTTATCTACTTGACTGCGCAATTCATTCACATTGTCAATAACTAGGTCACTTTGCTCATGAGTGGAATATAGTAAGTTTTGGAAGAAAATATCTGAGTCAACTGAATAACTTCATCCTTATACTAGAATTTGTATCCCTCAGCTCAAGTTAATGCTGTTTGATAGCAAGGATCTACTGTTTCAACCCTTTTACAGAGGCTGGTAGAGCTGTCAAGAAACCAAGTCAACCATGATGAGCGGTAAGAGGCTTCTACATCTAAAGGCACCCTATCTCAGGTAATTTCACTTTCCTTAGTGACACATCCTATCTGAGTGTCAAACAGTGGTGCTTGCTGTAACAAGTAATAAAATCTATCCTTTGGAATCACCAAACATTTTACAGTGCCCTGGGGCCCAGCAGGCCCAAGGGGTCTGGTTGGCTTGGCTGGCCCAGCATACCAAAGCATCCAGGTGCACCAGGATTTTCAAGTGGTCCATGCATCTCAGGAGTTTCAGGAAGGCCCAGTTGATACAGGGCTTTCTGGAAGGCCCAGGCTCACCCAGGAACCCTGGAGGACCAAAAATTGAATACTATCCAGGATTTCCCAGTTTTAAAATTAAATCTCAATATAACTGAAATGATCCTCCACAAATACTCACAAGGTGTGAATCTGGGTTTGTATTACCATGGGGCTAATCATAGTATGATTGTAAAGAATGAATTCCAGATCATTAAAATAGGTGAGAGTTAATATAGAACAAGATTTCATTATCCCTAAATTGGGGAAATTAATTGTGATTGCATGCCATTCAAGAGTTTTCAATTCTCCATAATTTCACTAAAAATCTCCACTAAAGATGGAAGCAGAGTGTTAGATTTTAATGGATTGAACAAATAAAAGTTTTGACAGGTAAGATGCCAGAGTAATTCTTGGTGGTGGAGTCCAGCTACCTGATATTTCTGGTATAACATTGGTTGGATTATTGGCGCAAGTTGAACTCAGTGCAGCCTACTCAAATTTGTTCACCATTATGAGTTTCAGTAGAACACAAACCCATTATCAGAGCTGGCACAGCAAAAGCTCATCTTTGATTTGATCATCCACCCTAGAAAAAGGCCCTAGTAATGAGGAGTTGGAGGGACTCTAATGAGTATGCAAATTTTAATTGATAGTAGTCAGCAGAAGGGTGGTGAAGTCCACCTCCATAGATGCTAGAAAATACATGATGCAAAAGGTTCTCCCACATACATGTTAACCGCCAACTCACTGAGGTGAGAAGTATCTTGGTAGGAAGAGGTATCATAAGCCAAATAATCATGGTTGATTGCAACTTTTAAGTTTTCCAGGGGCTTGGAGAGACCTGGAAGAGAGCACCATAAATTTTCCGTGATGAGGGGGATGAAACCCAACTATCCAAGGTAATGTCCAGTGCTAACAAAGACCCTGGCGTAAGAATTTACTATAGGTAGCTATATAAATATTTATAGGAAAAACTCTCTGTTTGTTGAATACTTGAATATGCTATATAATAGCAACAACCAAAAAATAACCTCAATAAAACTTAATCAAACTAACTCCAAATGGAGCAGTATTTATGAGAAATAGAGTATCAATTCTTTGATGATTGCCAGAAATCTCTTTAACTTGATCTCTAAAATTTATTCACATTGATTTTGGTGACATCCTATAATCTTTTCAAATCAAGGGTAATTAATTTATTGATTGGGTTGAACTTTAACAGCAGTGGTGGTCAATCCTTTGGATTTGGTTTCAACACCAATCTCAGCAGTGATTGTTTTCTGGATTGGGTTCAAATCCCTCTACTAGAGGTGATCAAATTTTCAGATTGGGCTAAAAATTCCAACGCTAGCCTCCAAGTTAGGAGAGGTGTTGTTGAGCTCTTTATAGAGTCATGGCTCAAGCTTCTTAAGGCTTAATATCTCAGGAAACTGAGTTTCAAACATTCAAATCCTCTTTTCACCATATTGGGAGGTAAGATCTTGAGATATAGCTTGTTGTAAGTATGAGCTTCATGATTAGTATGCTGCTACAAAGCCCTCAAGCATTAGTTGAGTCTTACCATCAGACTCATCAAACTCTGTCTATAAAATCTTCATAGCACCCTCACATACTTATCAATATCAGAATCAATAGTGATCATTTGATTTTGAAAAGAATTATATAGTTTCAGTTTTCCTCAACTCTGATATATATATCTCCAATAAGTCATGAGGACAAGTTGTAAAAAGTTGTGATAAGCTTGTCTAAATGCTTGCTGAGTTATAATATGATAACAGAGTTATTTAAGTAGTCTCAACAAGCGCATTAGATGGTGAAATTTGGGTGCAAAAACTTTTAGATTTATCTTATCATATTATTAGTTTAATTATATAGATCTGGGAGGGCTTTGGTTTAAAGAGAATCATCAGGGAGTTAAATACAGCAGCTCCTTTCTTGTGAGGTACCATATAATTAGTATCTAGTAAACTACAATTTAATTCTTTGATGACTTCAGCATATGGCCAGATAATCCTGCAGGATTCTGAAATCTCAATGCAGCTTATCTGTTCTCCTTTGGATGATAAAGTAGGTGGTTTATCCATCTTGACTTTGTATTCATCATTTCTTTCCTTTACCCAGCAGGTGATACTGAGAGCAGGATGCTTCTCCATACTGCAATAATGTAAATGTAAATTTGGTGGAGTTCAGTGCCCCTATAATGAGCACAAAGCTTTAAAATTATTTTGTGGTAGCCCACAGGGGCCAATCTCCAGAATTTCAACAGAACAGATAATTGTCAGTAGGTTTATACTTGTAACAATCTAAAAAGCTTAACAAAAGTTGGCCACACTTGATCTGACAAGTAGAGCTTTCATTTATATATGAAGTTTATGATGAGGTCACTTAGTGAAGATAAGTCTGAATGTGTTTGCTCTGTTCAATAAGTGGTAGCAAAAATAAAATATAGATAAAATGTGATTTTTTATCAAATAAGTTAGGGGTTTCTATATTATATATATATCCTAAAAAAGTTTATAGACATCAAGGATAGGAAAAGGGGAACACAATACTTCCTACTTAGGAGGTTGACTGTATAATATAAGCTATAGGAACTGATATGTGAATAAGGATGAGTGTCACATCTGTTACATCCTATACTGATTATCTTGTATCATGAAAACCTTTGATAAGAAGGTGCTCTCAGATTATCAGTATAAAACTTTCCATATATGATATGATCTATCATATCAGGAGATCAATTTCAATCATATAGTAGTGGATTTTTAAGATTAATATGCTAAGTTAAATAGTTTCGGGCAGATCATTATATAAATATATATAGAATAAGCTCACTTTTTAAGGTAATCCGTTTTAGAGAGATGTATACCTGTCAATAGCCCCTTCAGACCTATAAAAGGGGTCTTCCCAAAAGCTGGTGCTTGAACTTAATTGATGCTATTTGAAGCAACTTTGGGGGTTGATTAATATAATTCTCCCTAAGTTATTTTGGGTAGAGGAATATGTAAGCTACTCTGCTCCTCAATATTCTTCTTTGAAGAGCATGTATTTAAATATCTGATAGGGGTTATCAACCCTCTTATTGCTCTGGGCATACATGTAAGCTAGAAGGAAAGAGGTCAATGCAGCTTTGAGCATATATATATGGCAATTAAGAGCTAAGCTGAGGTGGCTCTGGACATAAATATAAACCCATAGCAGACTGGGCTTGGCTGGGCTTGCCAGCAGGAGGGCATACTTGTATACATGGAGTTGCCTCAGCCTCTTTCATGCTGAGCATACATGTATGCCCTGGCATTCAAGGGTTAGTTTGATGGCATCGTAATCTAGAGATTGCGTCAACTGAATGCGTTACCCCTAATCATCTTATTTAAATTCCTTTGCCGTGGTGAAACATTCAAGCTATTGATAAATCAGTATTAGGCAGATACAAACCCTAATCCCTATTACAATAAAGTTTTTGCTTCTTACATCCTAAAAATATAAATTTGATCTAATTTCCTCTACCTTCTATTCACTGTAAATATTTTATTCAATTGAATAATGGCCGAAGACCGTTTTCGCGTCGAAGCTGATAAATCAGAGATGGCGATGGATCCATATCGCAACCCCTCGTGCACGATCGGCGAAACCCCGATCTTTCACGATAGTAGCGATACGATTGAAGGATATGGAAAGGGGTTGCGAACTCGTTCCGTAACCCCTCGGTAGCGTGACAGGCCGGGATCATATGGTTGGCATTTCGCTTAAATTATCACCCCAAAGCAGAATTTATTGAAATTGGGTGAAATTCAGTCACACCGAGGAAGAACCCTAAGGCCAAATAGAAGTAATTGGAAGTTAATTCACCTCCCAACTGATACCTGTTTTGTAATTTGAGTTCATTCTTAAACCTTATTCCCCTACCACCTTCCCCTTGTTTAACTATTTATACACTTGCCTAGTCCCCCTGATTCATAGTTACCCTTATTTCTCAGGTGGTTGTTTACTTCAAAACCTCGAAATGGAAACCTTGCCAAGTTTATGTTCAAGTTCCTGTTCTGGGGGTGAGTTGGTTGGGTATATAAAGTGCGCTGCCTGTCTATCTGCCAACCTCCTCTTGGTCTAAAGTTTACTTATTACCCGTGTAGGGTACGTGATAGGTTGGGTTTATAATCCTTTAAATAATTTGTTGTTCTCTTTATTTATATTGTAGCCACGTCGTTTCTTTCGACAGGTTTATTTTCACGTAGTTTTTATTCGTCACTTGTATCGAAATAGTTCTCAGGTTAGGCTTTATATCCAACTGGCATATAGCTGGCTATTCACTTGTAGGTATATAGTTCTTCCCCCTTTATCCGTTCGATTTGGAATCCTTTAGGTTTAAGGGTTATTTTTACGCTACTTCTCGGACGAGTTAGAAGTTGCCATGCTGCCACTTTTCTTTGGGCAGATATCGACGTAGAGTTTTAAAGAACAAATCCGTCCTTTAGCGCCACGGTTTTGCTTAACGGGTTTAGATTGGCTTGGTGTTTGCTAATTCATTTAGCTTTCTCGGTTAAGTCAAGTTGTAAATTGCCGCACTTTGTTCGATCTTTTGCGTGCAAATGTTGGGTGAATTTTTGGCGACGTGGGGATGCGTAAAGGTAGCTCCCTTAGGCGAACAGATTGTAGCATGCTATTGCGGCTAAAATTTGGCTTTTATAAAGCTCCGTGCTTTGGGACGGATGGTTGCATATACAAGCTAATTTCGATGTTTTTTGCGTCATGGTTTTAGTGCGTGCTGAATCGTCTTTGTAAGCATAGTGCAAATTTTATTTTTCCACACTCACTATTTTCGTGGGGTAAACTTGGATCATCTTTTACCATGTAATGATTTATATAGTGAAATTGACCTTATTATAGCAAATCATGATACGAAACAAGGAGAAGTTCCGAAACGGGTTTCCCAAAAACTTCGAGAGAATGCCAGTTGCGGCCCTTCCGGCTTATACCGAAACAAGCTTTGACGAAGTTGTAGAGGTAAGATCAACTTAAAGCAAAGCCTATAATGGTGTAGATCCGTGATCGGTTACTGAAGAACTGGAAAGCGGGAAATACGCGAGTAGTAGGGTTTCGAAGGGAGCAGCTCACGAAGCTTTATAATGGGATTATAGAGGAAGCGCCCCTTATCGTTGAAGCCCTCGCGAGAGATTTCAAGGGGGTGTTTGAGGCGGCCCTCGAAGTCCAACTAACTCTGCACGAGTTGACTGATTTTCTTGAACACCTGGAAGAGTGGCTCGCACCAGTGCATGTACCTAAACCCGTATCCATCATGATGGACTCGGCTAAGGTGGTATATGAATCTTATGGGGTGGTATTGGGGATTTCACCTTGGAACTTTCCATTCTCGCTTGCCATGGTGCCAGCCATTGGGGCAATAGCAAGTGGCAACTGCTTTGTATTCAAGCCCTCGGAGCTAAGCCCGAATGTTGCCGCTATCCTCCACCATCTTGTGACAAAGTATCTCGACAAGGATTGCGTTGCCGTCATCAACGGCGACAAGCACCTAATTACTAAGGTTCTGGAACTTAAGTGGGACTTTATCTCCTTTACCGGGAGCGGGGCGGTGGGGCGCAACGTCTTGGCGGCTGCAGCCAAGCACCTCACGCCGACCTTGCTTGAGTTGGGTGGTAAGTCCCCCGCTTTTATTGACGACGAGACGTGCGACCTGCGTATTGCTGCACGCCGAATTGTTTGGGCAAAGTTCCTTAACGCTGGCCAGATTTGCATCACGGTAGACTACGTCATCTGCCGACCCTGCATAAAAGAAAGATTGGTGGAGCTGATTAAGGAGGAGATTGTCAGGTTCTACACCGATAATGCTAGAACCAACCCTGCGTGGCCTCGTATCGTTAATGAGAGCCATACTGCGCGTATAATCGCCAAACTTCCTACCGATGCATCACCGCCAGAGCATGGCCGCATCGTCTACGGCGGCAAATACAACATCGAAGATCGCTTCATCGAACCCACCGTGATCATCGATGTTGACCCTCAGTGCGCCCCTATCATGCAGTCTGAGATCTTTGGCCCCGTGCTGCCTATCGTGACAATGGAAAACGAGAACGACGCGATTGAGTATATCACTTCAAAGTACCCATCTCACAGACGTTTACTAAACTAATAGGGAAAAACCGCTTGCTTTTTACATCTTCTCAGACGACCAGGTGCTGATTGAAAAACTAACGTCACGGATATCTTCGGGCGGCATATGCATCAACGATACTTTAATGCACCACAATTGTAATTCGGCCTTTTGTTGCTACTGATATCACTTAGTGAATACCCTCCCCTTTGGTGGCGTCGGCGAGAGTGGCATGGGCTACTGCCATGGCCGCCATAGTATCGAACAGTTCTCTCACAAGAAGAGTGTCTACCAAGCCAACAACTATCGCCAGGTCGAGCCCATCATGAAGGTGCGCTATCCGGGCGCCACCCTCGAGGAGGCGCTGCCCATCCTATTTCCCCACAACCTATACTCCAGCGCCCCCACCTCCAACTTCTTTACCAAGTCCTTTAACGGTTCGCTCTCCACTGCCCGCCTGATCTTTAGCGTCGTGCGTTATCTGACCGGGGGAGCTTTGACTTCCGCCGAAACCCAGTGAACCCATCCCTTAGTACCCTCGCATCGTGTTCTTCAATCCGAATTCAGCTATTTGTCCATCAAGTCCATCTAAGCACCCATTAGCAACTTAATCCAATATAGGTATCTCATCTGCTACCTCTATTCCAGGTTGTTTACGATTGCACTATCAACTGTCAAAAATGTTACCCAACATTGTGCCATTCATCTTAACTGATCTAATATAAAACTGTAAATTGAGCTTTGCTTAGATACTATATTATAATGCAGCCCACAACTTCTAAAATTATTCCAAAGACAATCCTATATGATTTTAAGATAGTGTAACTTGATTTGTTATAATATCGACTGACCCCCAGATAAAAGTATATCCCAACTGCCCGATGGCTACGAATTTAGTACTTTAAATGCTGATGACATGCTTTAAACCTGACATCGCTGTAAATCTTCCGAACTTGAGTTGTTTGATAGAAATTTAAGGGGTTTAAGCTATTTGAAAGCTCTTTCCTTTTAATAGGGTTGAAGAGATTAGATATTAGTTTACTGCGCATAGTCCAGTTGACCTAAAAATGGTTAAAGCTAAATGACTTATGTAAAAAATTAACTACACTAATTCAACTACTTGTAAATGCTAAAAGCAAACCAGGCTACTATAGTCTTTTAAAGAAAAGTCTAGCATATACTTTTTAACAGTGCTAATGGTTTAAAATAAGATTGCACATTCAACATTAAGATAAAATTTATATCTTCTGTAATAGTAACTACAAGCTATATTAGAGCTGACTAAAACTAACTTACTTATTACTTGGCATCAACCTTATGTAGGATGGATGAAAACTGTCGAGTCTCGTTAAAAGAAATCAGATGGCCATAAATTTGATGTCTCTTCATAAAAATTAAGATTTAATGAATCTATACTGTGCATTTATATATCTAGTAAGCGCATGCTACTATAATAAATATTGACTTGAACTAGAAGGTAAACCATAAAAGTATCTATTATAATTTATTGGGCGTGTGGCCAGAGATAACGCATATATTGTAAAACTAGGGGTTTTATCAGAATATGCAGGAGCCTACCTCAAGCCAAGAATCTAATCTTTTTTCACATGCTTATTTTTAGTGATAGGTATCACGCACTTTAAATTTTAATGCTAAATAATTTTATCTTTATTTATATTACAGTAGTTTGATTTAAAATTTCATCTTTAACATTTTAATAAGAGTGTGATTTTATAAACCTTAAAGTAAATGTCGAGGTTTAGGTTGTTTAAAGAGTATAGATAATTATTTTTTAATAAATTTATATACTTTATAATAGTTCAGTAACTAAATCGAAGCATATGTACAGTGTTTAAGGTTATAAGGATTCTTGTTCAAATTTATTTAACAAATAAATTCTATAAGTGAGTCCATACAGACATTATATAAATAGGCTATGCTATCAGGACACAGCCTGACTAGCAACAGCTACTAAACATTATAACCAGGGGTAGCAAATTAAGTTTACGATAATAAGTTAAGTAGATGAGAATGACGATGGTTAGCTAAATAGTGAAAAGGTAACATAATTGCAAATAAAAAAGAGTCGAGTATATAGATAGCTTAAGAAATTAAATCTATTGCAAAAATAGTAAGCGTTTTAGTTATTTCAATAGCAAAGAAGTGGTTGAGAAACAACTAGTAGTGAGATAACATAATATATAATCATATAATGATTATAGTTACAAGATACTTGTTCTTTTAAATGAAATAAGCTTAGCTTTGTGCTATTTATTACTTAAACAGCCTCCTGTATTTATATAAAAAGATATATAAATAAAGTTAACGTAGCAACGATAGATTTATTTATGATAACAAGTAAATTAAAGTACTTTGATAAGATCTTATACAAGTTTTCAGCAAAAGCAAAGTTGTTAGATGGACAACATACTATTAAATCAATAGTATAGTTAGTTATGACTAATTTAGTTACTTTTATAGTCTGTGATATACTCAATTAATTATACCGCATCTCATTATAATATCAATACTGGTCTTGAACTATGTTCATCACTTTTATGATTTAGGTGATTATTTATTCCAACAAAACTTAAAAAGTATATCTCAACCTTACATGCATTTTATCTGAATAATCATTTAAAACCCTTTTATATACTTAAAATTTGTATTTTGTATAAAGCAATTGAACAGTTTTTTATTAGACGTGTCAACATTTGTACTAAATAATGTCCCCAAATTATCTTGAGATTGGACTGATAAAACGTTGATTGTCCTCCACCAGGTTCAAGCCCTCCATAAAATAAATTGTTGTCAAATGAGCCATTGCCCTTACCTGAGCAAGAAATAATAAAGCAGATTTATCAATTTTCATAAGGTGAGACTCCATCTTGATGCCAGGTGCCACCATCTGGATGCACTCATATAATGAAATGCCAACAATCCTGAATCTGATTAAAGAAAAAGGCTGAAGTTTGATCCTTGTTCTGGATAAGAAATGAAGATCCTAGACAAGGAGGTCTCAAGAGCCCTATCCACCACAAAACACCTAGTCACTTTATAAATAGATCTTTAAAGTAAAGATAGCTGTATAATTATCCTAGTAAGTTTAAGCCTATTTTTATCTCTTCACATAGTTACAATAACCAGGATAATATCCCAAGATTTTATATTATTCCGGACCATGAAGAAGTGAACATGCTACGCCATTGCCTCTCTAGCCATTTTGAAGAACCAAGCTATCCTGAAGAACATTTGCAACCTCTATCCCTACTGCTCTGGCTACACCAAATTTTTGATATTTGGTTTTTCTTTCAAAAAGCTAAAAAGCTTCTTAGATTTTAGGTGACTAAGACAATAATATCTAGTACAAACTTTTGACTTATATATATTTACTTGTGACTAAGTTTTTACACAATATGTGTTCAATTATCCAGATGTAGCCCACTTTAGAAATGGTAAGCCTTTCCCAGTTTCTCCCAAACCCAGCTTAAATAAAGTAGCTTAATATAGTCATAACTTTAGGTACTCTAATTGCCTATTGTTATTTAAATATAGCAAGCCATTCTTATAATCCTCCAAAAAGTAGCACACTCTTATGATCATATGTCTTGTGAGTTTCAAAGTTACTATATGAGTTTTTTCTATACATAAAATAATTTTTTAAAAACTCTGCTGCTAAAATTGACAATTTATTGATTTTACTATCTTTGTGCTTTTTGAGATCAAATGACTTTTCTTTGCTTCAGAGGATAATGCTGAGGTGATACTACGTTTAATATATATAGATTATCAATTACACTAAATTACAACTGCCTGCTGACTAGTACCATCATAAATGTTAGGCCATGAGTCACACTTGTACCTGATATTTGCTATGTTGGCAAGCATAATGACTAACTAGTTTGGATATGTAAAGTATGACAGGTACTTATTTGTTAAGACATATATTTCACATTAAGGTCTTAGCAGAAAGCATATAAACTGTTTTATAATGGTATTTATTCTAACTATAACCTTAGCATGTGGTTTAGGATTTTTTAGGTTATTAATTTGATATTAAAATATAATACTAAGTATATACATGAAAGAAACTCACTGATACAGCCCATACCTAATGGTGACTAAGACAATGTGTCTTGTGACCTGCAATATCCCTTTATATCTAGTAAAATATTCATATTTAAAGAATATATATATTTCACTTAAAGCAGGTGGCCCAGGTGATCAGCATGGATGCAATTCCATTTTTATTATATGATATAAACATTTGTAGCAATCATAAAGCTATTTAAAAATATTGGGGCGCTTTATAAGTAAAATATAACTCTTTTAATTTGATTTCACCATGTTGCAAATTGATTTCAACATTTTACAACTTAATTTTAACATTCTATACTTTAACTTCAACATCTTATATTTCAATCTCAACACAATTTTTGGTGATAGTTTTACTTTATCACTGCTTAAATAGTGTAATCATATTATTGCCACTATTTTTCATATTTAAAAAATATCTTGTATATCTTAAACAAACTATACTTTTTTACTTCAATTATAACATTTTGCATTTTCTTTTCAACATTTTGCAGTTGATTTCAATACTGCCATTTTGTTTTCAACATTTACGCATTTGAAAACAACATTTTGCAGATCAATTTCAACATATAGCAAAATTGATTTCAATATTTATACTTCAACTTCAACATTTTATGTTTCAATCTCAACACAATTTTTTTGATAGTTCTATTTTATTATTCCAGCTGAGATAGTGTAAGAGTATTATTGCCCACTTTTTTTATATTTAAAACATATTTGTATAATCCTTATGTCAAATTATAATCTACCAAAAGAAAAACTGATGCTGAGGAAATCAATGATTTTGTAGCTTGAACTAGATATGATGCAATCACTAAAACTAAAAATATTGAAGCTGAATTATAAAGTATTGAATTTTAAATATAAAATTTTGAAGTTGAAGTGTAAAATGTTAAAATTGATTTGTAAAATGTTTATATTTTTAAAATTGAAATATAAAATATTGAAATTGAAGCACAAAATACTGAAATTGAAATTGAAATACAAAAATGTTGAAATTGAATTGAAAAATGTTGAAATTGAAATGCAAAATGTTGAAATTGAAGTAAAAATGGTATATAACTACATAAAGAAAACACCAATGCTGAAGAAACCAATGAGTCTGTAGCTAGAACTAGATATGATGCAATCAATAAAACTAAAAATATTGAAATTGAATTATAAAAATTGAATCTCAAGTATAAAATATTTAAGTTGAGGTATAAAATGTTGAAACTGAAATGCAAAATGTTGAAAGCAAAGTAAAAATGGTATATAAATAGTATTAGGGGTTTTATTGGAGCCTGTAATGGATGGGGATCCCAAGGCCCCATTCATCAAGTCAGTAAACCATCCATCTTGATAGAGATTTTCCTAATTTTATAGCATTTCTAAAGCTGACCTTTCACCCTAAGGTGCCGATGCTAAGTTGTGGTCCACTTTTAAAGACACTTTTATTTATTCATAGTTCATTGTCAGCCCATTTAAAGGTTCTCATCTTATACTTGTGTGACTTTTACTCATGGTCCAAGCGTGCTCAACTATCTTGAAGTCTTGGATAATTATAGATGGTAACTTCTGATGTGCACACCTGGACTCCTCATAACCTCTACATGACACAAAGCTTAGTCTGAACCTTTTGAATTTAGTGTTATTAACATTAAAGTAATTTGAACAGCAGAAAAAGTAGAATTTGTGAGATAAAAAATTTGTTTATCATAAACCAAAAAATGCTATATATAGTAAAAGTGGTAATTCTGAGAATTTGATAATAGGACTTGAGAATTTAATCATAGCTCACAAACTATATCTCAGTAGGCAGTTTTGTACATTCATCTTAGTTTCAGGATGAGCGGACTTCATATCCCTGATTTTTCTTGATCTTAAGGGTTTAACTCTAAAGTATAAAGAAGAGCTCATGGTTTTTAAACTGTAGCTCTGTGCTGTTTAGGTAGTCCATGTGGATTTTGTGGTGCTTAGTATGCTGTTGGCTGAGACTCAGAAGTTGTTAGATAGTCTAAATTAATAATATTAAGTTATATGGAGATGCTTAAATGAGGAAACCAGTCTTATCTGGAGTATTGGTAATTTAACTGTTATTAGTGGCATCAGATGGGGTTTGGTCATCATCAATGGCTATTATATATTGTAGTTATCCCAGGGTATAAGAGGGGCTTGATCATCAACATCTATGGCCATCAATTTATTGCAGTGGCAGTTTTTAAAATGAGCTCAACCAACTATTGAATTATATTTGTTGTCACCATCAATAAAAGAGCTTCATTTGCCACTGATGTCCACCTGAGTTTCTTTAAGCTAATAATATTACAAAATTTTTTATTATTGGCTAGTATTTCCCAATGGTGAGGAAATATACTTTTAGTTAAGTCTTTTAAGGCCAATGTTAGGATTATAACACATTCCAAGAGAAAACTGGGAAAATTAAAAAATTCCTAAACAACCAGAATAGCAACCTAAGACTATAAGGCAGCGATCTACCTCTTAAAGTTAAACTATGTAAAATGGGGGAGTCCATTAGAGTTTTCTGCAATGTTGAGACAACAATGATGTGTTTCTAGTTTTGTGTAAGCTATTTTTGAAGAATTTAATAAAAGGGTTATTCAAAAGATCTTCTCCTATTAGCTAGCAGTTGGGACCCTTTATGGGCTTAATTTTATTACTAATTTTAAGGGTTTTAATTAAATTAATTAAAATGGGTGTTTTTGGGAAAAGTCTTTGACAGGAAATTTATATGACTGGAGGATAAACCTAAATTATTAATGGAAAATCATTAGGTATATTTCAAGATTGAGTTAGTGCATTTTTTATTTACCATAATTTAATATGGGTCAATGCTAAGTGATTTGATTTTAGCAAAGTATGGGGTTCAGCCAGAACTCCCAGTAATGAGATGAGCACAATGCGAATGAAGTAGCTGAGTAGCTTCATAGATGGGATAAAGAGCAGCCAAGAGATGAGTGAAAAGGGAAGAAATGAAAAAAGGGTGTCATTTATATCAAAAACATGTAGTGGATTCTATGGTGTAAGTTAAAAAGAATAATGGTAGTGGACTCTGCCATTTGAAATAAAGGTAGTGTGCACTAAATACTTTAGCTTCATTTTATATTATGCTTATTTGAGAAATGACGATTCTCAGATCATCTTTCCATTGCATCAGTGGGAAAACATCCTGTGCAACTCCTTGGTAGATTACAACCTATCCTACCAGATTTCACAATAGTCTTAGTGTTAAATGTTTGACTGGACCTAAATCATCAGGTAGATTTGATATCAGAAATAAAAAATATGAGCTTATGTCTAATTTATTATATCTTATGTCAATTATAACAATGGTTAAGGACAGAAATTATTCTAAGTACAAACAAAACTTAATATTTGCAGCCTAGCAGTTCCACTTTTTTAATTGACTTGATGACCTAGGATTGGGGGCTTTGTTAGTCATGTCAAAATTAATATTTAATGAGATTGGAAAAATATTTGAGGTGGGTTGACCTTGGGACAAATATACCACACTGAGAATTTATTAGCCAGTGCAGGTTTTGAGTTTGAAACCTGCACTAGAGTGGAAGCAGTTTTACCTTCCAGGCTAACCACATTAATTAATGTGATTGAGTTACAATCAAATTAATTTCTAATTAGTGGTACAAAATGCCTTGGTATGTGCTCTCGTTGCTCAAGAAGAGCAATGGTTTAAGTATTTTAAGATGTGTCAGATGAAGGACCATCTAGTACTAAAAAAAGATGTGTCAGATGAAACGCTGTCTTGAAGTAATTGTCTAAGTGAGACACTGACCATGTGGATAAACTGTGTTAAAGCAGGACGCCTAATGTATAGTAGGTCCTCTATAAACCTTTACTGAAATCTACTGGTTAAGTGTGGTGTAAGTTGGGATGTCATGGATGAAGACATGGTGAACATTGACCCTATATAGCTCTTCTAATTTTATACAATAAGATACAATTTTTTAGCACAATAACTTTTTGGCATTTTGGAATGCAAGCTTTATGTATTTAATACTTTTCAGTTATATTAGGTTGAAGAATTACTTGTGATCGGGAAGAGCAGGGCAGGAAGCCGTTGTACAAGTAAATGACAAGAAAATCAGCCTCAAAGTTTTATCTTTAAGGGAGGTTATATCTTAAAACTATCACCATCTAGTCTATTGTCCTCATACAATAGGCGCTCATAACTCCAACTTTAATCCAAGACAAAGAACAAGACCATCTGAAGTAGGCCAAAACTTTAACAGTGGCGCTCATGGATGGGATGGCAGATGGTGACCATACCAAACAGGGTAACTATCCCAACCCATACCAATTATTCAGAACAATTACTGGGCTTAATGGGGACACAGAGATGACTGTCCTAGATCAACTGAAATGATGTACCCATTTTCACCTATCTGAACCCATTTCTCACGAGGAGCTTGAACATCTAGAACTTTGACTGTTAAGAGGTTATCAGATGGGGCAGGGTCCTGCAGACAACAAAAGCAATCCCTTCTATCATCAACTACAACAAGATGTGCTTTAGGCGAGATATCTAGTTCAACACCAATTGAGTGCTGCTCAAATTTGGCATAATTTAATTGGTATAGAGAACATTGCCTAATACTTAATTGAGTTCATCCATTCTACTTCTAGAAACTTGCAGATGACCATTGCCCATCATCATGTGACCATCACTGAGTTGGTCAATTTTTCATGCAACTCCAGCCAAGTTGCCCAAATATTGAATGAGCTATTAGAAGCTAACTTTGGCGAGGTCCACTTTAACTTGGAGGCATATAAACCCTAACCACTTGGACTAATGATTGAGTAGTGGAATCAGCATAAGAGCTAAATGACAGATTATATATCATTGAAACATTTTTGGAGGAAAGAGGATTCACTGAACCTTGGGTCAACTAAGTAACCCATACCTCTATTAGTGCTTCAGAATTTATGAGACTTATCCATGAAGGGCAAGAGGAACAACTAAACAATAACAATGAATTTCATGATCAGTATCACTGTCTGAGCACCAAAATTTCTCAGATGAAGGATTATTTCCCAGAAAAAATCAACTACTGGAGAACAAAATTCAAGATTTAACAGTTGAGATTAAAAAATCAGTACTCCATTGATTAATTAAATCACCAGAGCAATTATCTTAGTGAGGATTTAACTTCCATCAACAAGTTGAACAATACTCTCTATGTAGAAGTGAATAATTGCAGAAAATTAATTAAGCAAAGACATCAAGTGATCTCCGTCATGCAATTACAAACAACTAGCCTAAATAAGGAAATCGCAAAATTAAATAGAAAATTGAAACCATATTGATTGGAAAAATAAAATCAAGTGTTGAGTTGAAGATTTAGATAATGTCAAGCCAGTGCACCGTGAATGATTCAACTGTAAATGCTTCTGAATATTATGAGTATGAAGCCTCAGAAGTAGCTACTGAAACTGACGCTGGTCCACAGTGACAGATGCCTAGCAATATGGTTGCTTTGGCCAACCCAAGTTCCTCTAACCGTGGTGCAGCGCCTTAGCGCCCTAAGACACCCATTTCAGGCCAGCAAAAAAGCAATAGCATTAACCATGAGTAATAGAGTGATATATAAAACCTTCAATTTTGCCTACTTTTAATAAGATTAGGAAAATGATCATTATCATTAAATGATTTAAAATGGCCATTTACATGGACTCTGATTGCAACAAAGCAGCTAATATTATTAATTTCTTGGACAAATAGAGTATCAAACTAATTATGCCACACTTAGACGAAAAAACTACCTATGCCAAAGTCAAAGAGGATGTACTTTGCATATTTGGAGATTTTGAAAGAATGTCAACCATAAATCCAAATTCATGAATATTGGATTTAAGAAAGACAAAAATATTTATGAATTTGCGGATGAAATTCTATTACAGAGCTCAAGTTATCCTAGGCGCAAAGGTCATGATTTATTTTGATGACAAGATTTCACTGCAACATGCAGTGCAACCTTACCAAAATTCGATGAACACTTTATTGCCTGCCTCTGTTCAACACCTTGTGACGTCCAAATTGGTCAATTATCTATGCATATGCTCACAAAACTATAGTCCTCCCAATACTGGATTCAGATCAAGACCTGCAGCACCCACAGAAAAAACCTTTAAAAAGACAAGAAGTTGTTAGCAATTTTCCTGTTAGAACTGAGCAACCCAAAAACCCAAAGGCACTATGTCCATTAAGCAAAACCACTTGCTACAATTGCAATCACAAAGGGCACTATGCCTCCAGATGCTGCCAACGTAGTGCCAATATAGTCCTCCCAGATAACAAGCAGAAGGAGGGAAAAGAGCAAGCAGTTTAGAAGTGGGACGCTCTATTGTGCCAGTAACACCAGTCTCACCTTATTAAAACGAGAATGTTGGCAGTGAAGATTCAATAAATGTACATGCGGTGATCTTATCTCAAAATAAGGTTGTTATACCTGAAGCAGCTGAAGTAGTTGCTAAGCTGTATGTGCAGCAAAGTCTCAAGAATATCCCGGCTGAAGGGCTAAATAGTACAGCAGTTACCCCAAGTTTGAAGGGGATGAACATAGATATGCCTATTGACACATTCATTAATGAATATCTTAGCATCAGAAATACTTTGAAGCAAACTCTTAATTCATTGGAATATTCAAAATCCATTTGGTATTCTATATTGATTCTTATAACTCTAAGTGCACTTAAAAAATATTCTGGTCAAAAAATCAAAAGTTGTAGCTATTATCAATAGTGGAGTGCTGTAAGTCCCAGGGAACATCCTCTGGGCGTCGATTGGGCCATTTTCCCATTCCCAAGCAAGAAGGCACTGAAGAAAATGGCTGTACCCCTCGTTACTCAGGGCAATCTCGCTCATGCGGTAGATGAGTGCTGGGTAACAGCCCTCCCTCTTTGGATCCCGCTTCCAGTACCCACAATCTCCTTGGCAGAATGCTATGAGGAATCATTGAAATCTGCGCCAAGATTGTTGAAATAAAATCGATTGTAATTAATTCAAGAGGCAATCAGCCTGATGCTCAGATTTCAAATGGTCAAAAA
>JAKSZP010017861.1:0-31241 GCA_022478985.1 Massospora cicadina | reverse complement strand
TGAAGTGGCCAGACCACTCCATTGCAGATACTCCAGCCAAAGTGGCAATAAAAATTCAAAATTATTACTCCAAATTGTATCACTCCAATCCAGTCAAACTTACCAAATTTGCTGATTTTCTTAGAATCACACATATCTGCACCGTTTCCCATTATCTGGAGTAGATGAATTTAATTTCTCAGGACTAACTCTGGTCTGCCATTTGTGGTGCACCTTATAGGAAATGCCAGGTCCAGACGAGATTCCTCATGAGTTTTTATAAAGATATTTTAATTATTCCTCATTTTTGTTGGTTGCCTTAATGAATCAGTGTTTTTTGAAATGCGCTTCCTCCCTGGGGGCCAAGAGACCTACATGATAACGCTGTATAAGAAAGGGGATAAGCTTGACTTGGCCAACTGGCACCCCATATCACTTATCAATACAAACTAAGTATTCACAAAAATCATGGCCAACCGCCTAGGGGAAGTTTCCCCTGATATAATCTCCTCTGAGAAATTTGGTTTCATTTTCAAGCGGTCTATTTGGGACAACATACATTCTGTTGCCAACGTCTGCCAATCCGCAGCATATGGAGCACTTGGTTTTTTAGACCAGCAGAAGGCTTATGATAGAGTCAACTAGGATTACCTCAAAATTTGCCTCCACAAGTTTTACCTCCTCCATCGTTTCATTAATTGGGTGATGTTGATCATGGAATCTGCCACAATGGCTGTGCGTGGCCCTGGCTTCCTAACTGATATAGTTCACCCACATAGGGGCCTATGTCAAGGGACCATTTAAACCCACTCTTGTATAACTTCAGCCTTGACCCACTTTTGCGCAATTTAAATGCCTGCCTTACTGGTGTCAATGTGTAAGGCCAAGCACCAGTCAAGATGTTGGCGTTTGCTGATGATTGTGTGGTTGGGGTGTCTAACAATCATGATGCACGCGCGCTTTAGGCTATTATCCAATTTTACTCCAGTGTAAATAACGCTGCACTTAACGCCTCCGAAACCTAAATCATTCTCCTTGGTCAATACCAAGCCCGCTGGTCACCAGCGCCCCGTTTTCCACCTGCTTCAGCAGCGAGTTCACAGGTTCCCTTACCCCGCCCACCCCAATCCACCCCGCTTGTGCTCCCCTTCGTGCCAAGACCCACGTTGGTCTGGTATGCAATTTGGGGGTGTGGTGGAGGCGGTAGGGTACGCCTCAATGGTGATGGAGCACCATATCCTGGACAATGGTACAAAACGCGTATCTTCCCTCACTAGCCCACTAAACTTCCCTTACAGGAAGGGTAATGCTAGCCAACTCTATGCTCCTTTCTAAAGTTTGGTTTGGGGCCCATGCTATAGTCTTTTCCCCATCTTTCTTCACCTCATTATACGCCCTTTGCAAGGGTGGCTTTCATTAGGCTGCCCACCACCAGTGCGCCTGGATGTCATGTTTGGCCCTCTCCATAGTAATGGTATGGGTCTGCTTAACTTTGAGGCCCACGCCGCCAAAATACTTGGCACCTGGATTTCTGCAGTCACCAACCCTACACTCTAAGCCCAACAATGGTCATGCGTGGCCCGCTCCAACTTCTCCCGCCCTAGTCCTCAGCAATCCTACCCACCCCCATCCCCTGTTAAAGTATCTTGCCTCACACACATCTGCTGCGGGCCTGCATGGAACGTCGCCCCACTTCAAAATAATTCTCCTCTCCATGTGGAGCGCTGAGTGGAGGATTTTCAAAGGTGGGCACACCACCCAGAGGGGTCGACCTACTCCCCAGTTCACCCAGGAAGTACAAGGCCAAGCCATTCTAACCAATGGGATACCAATGAGGTCCCCTATCATAGCCAGGATGGATTACCTTGACATGTTGGACATCCCCTTCTCCCTTGATACCCAGAAAGCCATCTGGAAGTTCGCCCATCACCCTCTTCTACAGCCACATATTTGTTCCCATGTGTGGCACTGCTTGACATGGGTTTACCATACTCCCGAGCATTCTAATTCATTGCACTCATCATGTGTCATGTGTGACCAGTATAGAACTTTGGTCCACCGCCTGGAAGAGTGCCCTCCGTCAAAAGCGATCTGGTATGAGGTTCAGCGTCTCTTTTTCCAGGATCAAACATGACCCTTCAGCCTATCTAAAAACATCTTCGCCTTGTCCTTGAATTTCCCTATACCACCTTCCCTCTGAGCCTTAGTGGTTGCAATAGCCATGCGGACTATCCACACGGTCATCTTGGATGCCATCTCAGGCTCTACTCTCACCCTCCAGGAAGCTGTACGCTGGTTCCAGTCGCACCTCATGGACCACTTTCAATCATGGCTGTTTGGGTACCTACCATCCCGTCGCCATCAGTTGGTCTTGTCCTAGTTTTTGGTTTGGTTCATCACTTCAGACCCTTTCTTGCATACGTGCTCAATAGTGGCGCAAGCCACTACTCAAGATACCCCTTCCTTTTCTTGGTGTTCCCGCTGGCAACAGGAGATAGCGTTTGCTTCTCTGGAGTGCCCCTTGCTGATATTGTTTCTTTAGTTTAACATATCTGAGGTCCGTCCCCTGGTCAGCCTTACCCAATTAAAATTTAAAATTTATTACATAAACATCCAAGGGCTTATGATTATTCAGAAAAGTGAGAATACCAGCGCTGACATGTGGATACTCCTGAGCAATTTACTCTACTGGAATCGCCACTTCCACCCCCCCTAAAGCTGTGACATGTGTTAAGGTACACCGCTGACTGTACCATTCCACTCAAGGATTTTCCAGATGTATGGCCTTTACACCTCTCGCGGAACTCCGTGTCTGTATTATTAGGTTCTCTCCCTCACCTTGAGGCCAAGATACCCTAAGGGGATCTTTTAATACAATAAATCGTTGAGGTGAGTACTGGGATTGACTTGAAGTGACTCATGAGAATCATCAGGGACAAATAGGTTTAAATAAGCAGAAGTAGAGCAGGCTGTCTCTATCCTGCTTGACTTTTTCTTGTTTGTTCAGGGAGACTGATACTGCATTGACATTCAGTTTTCTGGTACAGTTAGCTGCATAATGGCCTCATTGGCCACACAAGAAACAAGCATTTTTAAATGGCACTCGATTCTGTATCACACCCATAGATTAAGGTATAAATTAATTGATATATTGTGATTCAGCTGGGGATGAGCTGATTGATAATGGGGCAGAAAGGACTTGCCAAAGCATTAAGGGGTCAGTGTCTACCAATGGACTAGAATAAGTTGTTGTTCCAATACCCATGGGGGATTAGTAGCAGTTTCAGGAGCTTTCCATTCCAGATTCAGAGCACTAAAAGTGATGAATAGATGGCGTAAATGACAGATGATAATTAGTAGCTTCACATCCTCTTGAAAAATGTATGACATATCATTATACAATTCTCAATATAACTTGACAGCAGCTGTCATCACTATGCTCTCCTCCTCTTTAGAAAAGTTATTTGATCCCAACTACAAATGAGCCTCAGTTGTGAACCACTCCGCAAACTTTACCAAAGACTCAGTTTTCTGAAAGGATATGTCAAAAAGTCTGCCTTGCGTTAAGCAATTTTTGCCTTTCCCCAAACAGATGGATTATGGTCTCTTTCACCTCTTGAAACGCTACTGTAATACTCTTAAGGTAACATATAACATGATCAGCGCTTGGAACATCAAAAGAGGATAACAATTTAGCTTTCTGCCAATTGGAAGCTTCCTCCATGGCGAATTCAAACCACTTGAAAAACCCATGTATGTTTCCATCATGATGAAATGGGGGCAGCTTGTCACTGCAGAACTATCCCTCCATTACAACATCATTTAATTTACACTCTATACAGTATAACCGCTTGTTTGTGTCACCCACAAGGCCGTCAACTTAGTTGCTTTGGCCACTCACCAGGTACAATTGGTGAAAAGGCTTGGCGAGCTGATCAGTTATATTTTTATTTTCACAGAAAAGCATTTTTTGAGCCTGAAGTAGTGTATCTAAGGCAAGCTTCAGTTCAGCATATTGTGATGACTTAATAAACTGGGGAGATACTATGTTGAGGGGAACCAGTTGTGCCATTGAGTGGCAAGTATGAATTTAATTAATAAGCTGATCAATAGGCCCCCTGTAGTGAGCACCACTGTTAACTTTTGGTGGATTAGGTTGATTCTGCCAGACTGGTTGCACAAAGGTAAACCCACTGAGCAACAGAAGAGTAATATAAGGATAGCTGGCCCATAGTAATAATAATAATTTTATTTGAGGTGGGCTGACCTTGGGAAAAATATGCCACACCAAAGAGAGAGGGGTGAAAGTGAAATAAAGGGGCCACAACCTAAACCTGAGTACCGGAGGAGAACGTCATGGCCAGTGTTCCCATGGGACTTGGCGTGGTTGGAGGGGTTCGCTTAAGCTGCTCAGTAAATTTACACTGTTGAGGCAGGTTTGCATTGCGAGGTCAATGGTTAGGAAGGGTAGCGGAAGCCAGCCCTGCACCATCCTCTGAATTTGGCGTGGAGTCGCTTTACCAAACAGCCAAATATTGAACAATTTAATGATGTTTTTAAATTAGTTGCAAATATTGACGGGATTTGTGGCCAAATTCAAAATTGCCTTGAGAAAAATCGTGTGAATTGTTCATAGGGAAAGTGTGAAAAAAACTGCTCAGAGCAATTCTGGGATTGGTGAGTCAATATTAAGTGCTATTAAATTTGAAATTGGACAGAGTTCAGTGGGTACACGGTTGGTTACCATCAGTGGCCATGCTAGTTTTCATACAAGTTGGGCCATTGAGCACTCTTTCAACCTATGCAGCAGGGTTTCTTTTACGCCGCATAGTCTACAGTGCTCCTGGGTTGAATTAGACTTCTCAGCTGTTTGATAGGCCCTGAATAATAATAATAATAATAATAATAATATATTATTTGGAGGTGGGCTGACCTTGGGACAAATATGCCACACCTAAGAGAGAGAGGGGAAAGTGCAATGAAGGGGCTGCGACCTAAACCTGAGTACCAGGGGAGAATGTCATTGCCAGTGTTCCCATAGGACCTGGCAGAGTTGGAGGGGTTCACTTGAGCTGCTCAGTAAATTTATGCTGTTGAGGCAGGTTTGCATTTCTAGGTCAACGGTTAGGAAGGGTAGCAGAAGCCAGCCCTGCACCATCCTCTGAAGTCAGTGTGGAGTCGCTCTATTAAACAGCCAAATTTTTTGATTTTTATTTAGTCGAGCTAAGCTGACCAGGGGATGGACATTATAAAACTAAAACTAAAATCATAATAAAAACTAACAATTTAAACAAAATGCCCAAAATGGATGGATTGCTTGAATCATACCAAACACAAATCCAACCAGGTGGTAGCAAATACTGCTATCCCTCCATGGTGGATGGGGAGGGGGCTCGGGGCTCATCTTTGGCTGCATCCATCTCATTCCAGAGTAGGGTGCGTGTTAAGGCAGATAGTAGGGGTGTGGGGGCATCGGCGGTATGGGGTTCAATATCTCTGATGACTGGAACTTCCGAATAGTTGTTAGCCATCATAATGCCAACGATATATTTGGCCAAAGTGTCTTCAGCTTTGAGGTAGGCGTCTGGGAATTTAACAAACGTGGCAATGTTGGTTCAGGTTATTTTGGCTTTCAGATTCTGTGCTACTGTTTCCCACGTTCTGGATGGCTTCAGTGACGTTTTTGTGTAAAGATTTCATGTTGATCTTACTTTGTGCAGTAAGATCATTGGGGATAACAGGAGGTGGAATACCTCCTTTGAGCACAGCCACATATTTGGCGGCAACTTTGCGGAATGGAAGGCAATCTGGTGTGGCAGCTGCTTCTACTACAAGCTGATGGTCGCTGTATAATGGTTTGGCGTTAGGTTGCGGGATATATTTCCAAGTTGGAAATTTTTCATCTCATTCTGAATTACAGAGCTGTTTGACTTGCAGCGACAATTCTTCAATGACATTACCTGATTCGTTGATTTCATCCAAAAACTCCCATAGGTTTCTGGTTGAACTGGATTGGGGTGGATCGGCATATGGTTGAAGATTGGCTGGATTTCTGGTGTTTTGCCTGGGATTGAACTGGGGTCCAATCCTGCACTTGATCGGAAGAATCATGCATGGCCCTGGGACAAGGTGGATGCTGATTGGTGGCTGTAGGTGCAGCTCCAGCATCAGGCATCGGAGGAGGGGAAGGTAGAATCATACTATATGTCAGAGTTGGCGCGAGGTGGGCGGCAGATTGGTGGGCATCATGCAAACTTTTGGCATTGGCGGAAGTTTCTGAGTATAAACATTTGCATTTTGAGTGGTCTAACCCAAAACAGGATGGACAAATCGTCCATCCGCCCTCAATGAGGGCCCAGAATGGATGGTCTGGGGTAGATCGGATGGTGGTACAAGGGGGAATTGCCAAAGAAATTTTCATAAATAAAGGGTTGATTGTGGTAAACTCCTGAGGCCCAGCGAGGCGTGTGGCCCCATTTGGGACTACAAATTGTAAGATGGGGTTGGCGCCGTAGGCTGCCAAACCTTCCATCAGCTCCTGGTGGAGCACTTTTAGAGGAGGTGGGTGGGAAAACCAGTGAACTGACCACCAAGGTGGTGTCCGTTGGGAGCTGGGTCTGAGTTGTTGGAAGGGGAATTCCATCAAAGCTAGTGGCACTGTTGCTAAAGTAGCTGCATTGGCTTCACAGGGGAAGCCAAGATCAAAGTACCCCTTATGAGGGCAGAAATCTATAAAACAGGCTGGTGTCATCACCACCTGAGCCATTTTGATAATGGCTTGGTCGTTGTAGGGGAAAGATTTCCCATATTCAGCCCTAAGGCCAAAACGCATGTTGCTCTGGGGAGCACCAGGGGGCAGTGGGGCACCGCTTGGGTTTGGGCAAGATGGGCATTGAGATCCTTGAGAGGAACTAATCATCCAAAGAGTTTGGAATGACTGGGCGAGCCAGTCCTAGTGCATTTTCCTATCGGACAGAAAATGGAGGGGAGTTTTGCTGCTGCCCCATGCTGGAACAGTTGGCAGGGGATCCAATGACATCAGAGCAAGACTTTGGTGTGTAATTAAGTGTTTTCCTCTAATTACCAAAATTAATTTACTTGGTAAGTTATGCTGAGCCAAATATTGAATGATTTAATGTTGTGTTTGTTACATCAGTTGCAAATATTGATGGGATTTGGGGCCAAATTTTGAATTGCTTCAAGAAAAATTGTGTGAATCGTCCATAGGGAAAGTGCAAAAATAACTGCTCAGAGCAATTCTGAGTTTGGTGAGTCAATATTAAGTGCCATGAAATTTGAAATTTGGAAGAGTTCGGTGGGTACATTGTTGGGTGCCACCAGTGGCCATGCTAGTTTCCATACAAGCTGGGCTGTTGGGCACTCATTCACCCTATGCAGCAGGGTGTCTTTTGCGCCACATTTTACATGTTCTTGGCTTGAATTAGACTGCTCAGTTGTTTGATAGGCCCTGTGCAGGCGTCTCCAATTGTGAGCCCAATTTTTGGGTGAAGTAAATCATGGGTCGCAAACTTCTAATTTTTTGAGTTTTTTTTTCATCATATGGCTGATCATTATGGTCCAGGAGGTCAATATGGGCTAGGGTTCGCGCTCTTTTTGGGGGGTATACTACCACTGATACTTGTAGCCCTGTATTCCTGAGCGTAAGTATGGTTTGTAAATCCTCAGCTGTGTTGCCCCCTTGTGATGCTGAGGGAGAACAACCACATGTCTTGACAGATGGTCTTCAGTACTGCGCAGGAGAAGCTTGAGGCCTGGTGTGGGCCGTGGGCATTCAGATTGGCTACCAGCTAGGACAGGAGGGTATTTTGCACTGTGGGATTGGCTAGTCTGAGGTCCCTGGCCAGGTTGATGTGTGTGGCATGTGACCAGAGGTTTGGTTTGGGGGTTGGTCTTGTCACTCTAATTAACCACCTACAAAATATCTTATCC
This sequence comes from Massospora cicadina, assembly GCA_022478985.1. Lineage (NCBI taxonomy): Eukaryota > Fungi > Entomophthoromycota > Entomophthoromycetes > Entomophthorales > Entomophthoraceae > Massospora > Massospora cicadina. The sequence continues at coordinate 23,312 of JAKSZP010017861.1, read as the reverse complement.
AATTAAGCGACGTGTTGGTGAGGCCTAGGCCTCATTCCATTTGTGGTCTGTGGAGCAGGCCTATTCATATTGGGGCTCTTCTGCCTTCCCACAACCATGACTGCAATAATGCCCTGATGCGGTCATGGAATTCTGACAAAAGGGGGTTGATTGTTGCCGGGAACCAGAGGATTGGAAGCAGGAGGGAATTTTCAACCATGACTCGCCTTATGAGTCCCATTTGCCTTCCCTAAGGGAGGCAATGTGGGATGCAAGCTTCCAGATGAGCCCATCCTCGATCCCAGGTATGTCTGGCTGTTTGGGCTCAGGGTGATGCCCAGGTGTTGCACTGGGCCACCTGAAGGCACCAGCCCAAATGGGGCCCAGATTCTGACCAATTTTTTTTGGATACTAGGGGGTGGCGAAGATGGTTGTTTCATGCTGGTGAACTGTATGCAGTTTGCAAATAAATTTGATTTTAATTTGATTGTTTTTGTTTTAAATTGTTTTTTTTCCATTTGCCTCAATTCTTTTTGATTTTAATGTTTGACATTGTGAATTATGCGGATTTGGCTGGGAAGAAATTTGCCACCAGTTACTTCATCCCAGGAATTGTGCAGAGGCCTGCAGTTAAGGTCTCGACTTTTGGATGGATTAATTGTTTTTCTTAAATAATTTTGATTAAGCTCTAAGGCTTCATAACTCCATATAAAAATGATGTAAATTGGTTTCAGCAGCTTGGCCACTTGATTCATCACCAATTACATCATACTCAGCCATGGTCAGAGACCTGCAATTAAGGTCTCAACAATTGATTGGTGTAAATAAATAATTTAAATTGACTATATTGGATATGAGACATCGTTATTGTGCATTAAATTATTAAAATTAGTTTTGCCAGAGCAGCTGACTGATTTGACGCCAATTTCTTCATTCTTGGAGAAAATCTGAGACCTGTATTTAAGGTTTTGATCATTGAATGGTGTAAATAAATGATTTATATCGATTGTATTGAGTTCTGATACTATGGAGTTATGCATTGAATTTTTTAAATTGGTTGTCAGTTTAACCTGTTATTTCATTTCTGATCTGTCATTTCTGGGTAGAATCTGAAACCTGCAATTATTTGCAGTACTTACCTGCTTATCAAAACTGATTTTTTTCATTTAAGATTGGATCAGTTGATGCTTCAGAGAAATCATTGCCACTATCAGCAGTCAGCTCCTGATTTGTTGCCTTTGAGATGCATCTGACTTCTGAATTTTCTGAATGTGTTTTTTGAAATTCGTGATCTATTTTGGCATGCTTTTTCTTATTGACCATGATGTCAGCCTTCTCTGGATTACCATGGCGCCAGGTATATAAGGCCCAGCTGTCACCCACCCCAGGTACCATTTCCGGCTGAGTGGGGGTGAAAAGGAGGCAGGGTGGCACTCGCCTGGGCCAGTTGGCGAACCCTGGTTTGGGTTTTTCCACCCTGGGTTGGTTAAGTGATTTTTGCACCACCAACAGGTAATATTTTTGTTTTGATTTGTTAAATCATGCGTTACTAGATGATTTTGTATTGTTGGATAATTGACTCAAGCTTCTCTGAGTCTTATGAGCTTGCAATCCCTAAGACTACATCATTGGCATATGCTAGAGCTTTCAGTAGGGGCTGCCCATGCACGCCGATGCCTTCCAGCTCTGCCTCCACAGCTCACAACACTGGGTCAAAAGCCAGGTTGTACATCAGGGGGCTCAGAGGTTCCCCTTGCCTCACCCCATATTGAGGTAAGATTTTGGCCAACTCGAACCTGGGGCCTAGGACTAAATGCTTGTTGTAGTCATTTGCTTCATTGCCCAATCAATGAATTTTCACGGCAGGTGTGCTTTCTCCATGTGACAGTGTAGGTATTACCAGTCTACTCTGTCATAAGCTTTCTTTTAGTCTAGGAATACTAATGCTCCACTAGAGTTTGACTGGGTGATGTTGGTGACCGTGTGGATGTTGTTTCAGATGCTCCTTCCAGGGACAAAACCGTGTTGGTTCGTCAAGATCACATTTTTCCCAATGTTACCCAGATGACGTGTCAGGATTTTTGAAAGCAGTTTGGTGTAGGATTTTCTCAGTGAGATTGTTCGCCAGTTATTGAGTGAATGTGTGTCACCGTTCTTGTGAAGGAGAACAACCAGGGCTTCATCCCATCAGGCATGAGCTTGGTCTCATACAAGCATCTGTTGATTGCAGCAATGAGGATATGGGTGAGGAGGTCTGGGAATGTCAAAATCAGTTCATACGGAATCCCATCAGGTCCTGGACTCTTCCGCCAAGGAAGGCTCTTGATTGCCGCGTTGAGCTCCTCCTTCATTATTGGCGCTGTGAGGGCCAATGTGTCCAGGGTTGGGGGTGGCTCCGCCCTCAAAAGGAAGGACTCGATGTCCTGAGATAAGGAGCCCTTGTTTGAGTATAACTTTGTGTAGTATTTATGGGCTATGTCTGCTAGCGCCTCTGGGGATCATGCTATGGTACCATCTTGTGCGGCCAGAGCATCACATTGGGTTTGGGATTTCTGGGCAGTGAACTGATGCATGAAGAATCTAGATGATTTTTCACCCTCAGCCACCACTTTCGCTCCTGCCTGTAACGTGAGCTGTTCCTGTGCTTGCTTGCTGAAACCTTGGATCTTGAGGTTTAGTCGACCCATTTCCTCATCCAATTGGTGCTTTGGCCCACTTGGGGAGCATTCATCTTGAGATGTGCACGTTGGTTGATCGCCCTTTGGAGCGCTGATGCCTCGGACACGTGCCTCCTGGAGGACATAAGTTTTGCGGCGGCAACCATCTCAGCTTTCAGGCATCCCCAGGTCTGGATTGGGTCTTCGCTGAAGGGGTCCCTCACATCCCTAGCCAGGGTTCATACTTCTACCAGTGGGCAAAGTTGGCGTTAGTTACAGTTTGTGGGTGAATATTCTCCCATTTTGGGCGTGGCAGTGTCTGCAGCTCTGGCTTCAAGGTAATCCTTACTAACCGACGGTCTGAGTGGGTGACACTAACTGTCTCAAAGTTTTTTAACATATGCTTGAGGGTCGCTGGGATGCAGATTAGGTTGATACGTGTCATTGAGAGCAGCTCGCCCTCTCTGATGTGTGGCCTTATCATGTGCTCCAGAGTTGATGCATCCTTTAGAAATGCATCGATGACCCCTAATTGGCCATGAGTGATGTGAGTTCCTGCTTTCTGAGGGGATGAGCAATTTCAGGGGGCCATCTGTCTGTGGCTCTTGTGAGCCAGCAGTTCATGTCCCCTAGGAGGAAACTGTTTTCTGGTAGTAGTAGATTGGCCACCTCTTCAAAGAAGTTGGCGCTGTAGCTGGGGACGTTTGGGGCATAAGTATTGACTAGGGTGTACTGATTTCCCTGCCATGTGATCATAATGGCCAGGAATATCCCCCCTAGGTGATCAGTTGAGGATGTGACAGTGATTCCCTTGCCTGGTTTGATCACAAACATGCAGAGGGTGGACCAAGTTGAGAAGTTTGGGATGAGCATCCAGGTCCACTCGAGCTCCTCCGCCCTCAGGAAGTGACTCTCCTGGATGGCCAGGATGTCAGCTGGAGGGTTTTGCAGGTGCTGAAATTTCTTGGCCTGGGAAGTGGTGGCCTTCAGCCCTGCGATATTGAATGTCCCTATTGTGATCAGATTACCCTATTTTCCCGATCTGCTTTTCAGATAGTTCCAGGCCATTTGACCCAGTTCTATCAAAATTTCAAGTGATTTGAGCTTCGAGTACCCATTTGGGAGTTCTGCGCCACTGATCTGAGCTGAGCTGAGGCAGCGCTCACTCTATCAGTAGCTGGGCCATCTTGAAATTTTTTGTAACTCTTTTTCTGAGAGTTTTTCATTGAGATTACAGGTAGGTGACCGGAGTTGTGAACTCCAGCCTGGACCAGAACAGGTTCATTTCCCACTCCCATGGGCTGCGTCTGTCCCTGTGTTGCCACCTGCATCTGCTGGTTTGTTGTCCCCGCCCCATCAGCTCCTTGGGGGTTTCTCTCAGGATCTCAAAACAGTTTGTATTTACAGCATTATTGGTCTCCAGGATCTCATTCACTTTTTAGCTTCCTCAGCCCTTGCTCTGGCCTCTGATCATCGCTTTGCTTTCTCCTCAGCTTTGTGTTGTTTGGGGGTGACCGGTTCAATGATCTGATACTCACCATGTTCCCCTCAGTTGAATAGGGTTGTTGCCACCTGAAGCTTACCAAAATGTTCGTCATTTTCGCCCATTTCCCTCAGGGTTCTCCTCCTCCTGCTACTTCCCTGCAGCAGGGCATGCATGGGCCCAATGCCAAGCGCTTGGCAGTGCCGGCAGATGGGAGGAGCCTTTTTGGGTGACTCTAAAGGGGTCATATGCTTGTCCCTCCGGCAAGATAAACTGTGCGACTTGTGGGATCAGGTTGGGATCAGCTTCTCCTTCCAGCTCGGGGTCAATAACTGCGATTGCCTTTACACTGCAGAGTTCCATCATGAGGTGGAAGCGCTGCAGCATGAACTGCTTCACTCTTCCATACTTCTCAAGGCCTTTGATTAGCTCCGCTTTGACAAAGTCTCAGGGGAGATCAGTTGGGAGATCTTCAAAGAAGATGAAAAGGTCATTCTCCTTATTCCAGTGGATACAGTGTACCTTGACGTGGTGGGGAACACCTTTGACGGTTACCTCAATGATGACCTTTGCCGCTGTATCTGCCTGCTCCGCCGTGGGAAAGCCAATATCTACAATTCCTCAAAGTAATTCTTGCTTAATAAAAATGTCATCTTCAAGATTAAATTTTTTTCTGTGATTGCCAACAAGATCTCCGGGTGTCTGACCCCAAAGTTCACTCTAACCCCATGCCTAACGGGGCAGGAGGGGAGTGAACGGCGGATTATTATTATAAATCATATGCTGGTGCAGCATCATCAAGTACCCTTCAGTAGGGACTTGCATTTGTCATTTGGTCTGGTTTGCATAACAAACCAGGAGCTCCTTGTGGGAGCGTTTGATGCCCTTGGGTAATGAATTGTTTGTGGAATTACCTCCCTTTGTGATGTTCACCCAGGACTTCTGATTGGAGTTTTGCATCTTTTCCTTCTGTACCAATTATTAAATGTTCAAGTTTAACTTGAATCTTCCTTCACTCTATAAAAGTGACGCTTAGGAGAAAGCAAAGCAGATCAATAATAATAATAATAATTTTGACTTTCTTTCCACTCGGCATAACTTTCTGAGCCAGATTACATGAATTTAAAAGGCAAATTATATTCGCCTGTAGTAGTTTCACTCTGATGTCATTGGATTTTCTGCCGGCTGCTCCAGCATGGGGCAGCGGCAAAACTAAACCCACCATTTTCCATCCGGCAGTGAGCTCTAGGACTGGATCAAACAAACATTCCAAACCCATGGGCTGATTCATTCTGCCCAAGGACCTGGACGCCCACCTTGCTCAAACTTAAGTGGTACCCCACTGCCCCCTTGTGCTCCCCCAGAGAAACATGCACTTTGGCCTTAGGGTGATTATGGGAAACTTTTCCCATACCATGACCAAGCCATTATCGAAATGCCACAGGCAGTGATGATACCCACCATATTTATTGATTTCTGCCCCTAAAAGGGTATTTCGACATCAGCTTCACCTGCAAAGCCAACGCTGCCACTGCAGCAACTGCGCCCCTGGTATTCCAGGGCACCCCTCTCCCAACAACTAAGACTTGGCTCCCAGCAGACACCACTTTGGTGGTCCAGTTTGCTGGCCTGCCCACCCACCTCCCTTGAAGTGCTCCACCAGGAGCAGATGGCTGGTTTGACATCCTATGGCTCCAACCCCATCCTACAATTTGTGGTCCCAAATGGGGCCACATGACTTTCTGGGCCTCGGGCATATGCCACAATAAGCCCTGAATTTAGTAAAATTTTGGCAGCAATTCTGCTGCGCACCGTTATTCTCTAAGCACCCAACCATCTGTTTTGGGCCTGCGTCGAGGGTGGGCGGATGATCTGTCCATCATATATCAAGTTAGACCACTTGAAACGCAAATGCCCCTACTCAACTAGGTCAGATGGATCAGATGACTCATCTGCCAACCTCCAATCTGATGTCCACCCTGTACAATTTCAGTTATGAGGCACAATCCTACCTCCTCCACCCCCAAAGCCTGTTGCTGCAGCTGCACCTGCAGCCAACAATCAGCCTCCTCCCCACCCCAATGCCATAAATATCCATCTAATCAAACATCAGATTAGATCCCAGTTTGATCCCATGCATCTGCAAATGAATTGAACAAACCTCAACCGTAGGCTGATTCCCCAATTTAATTCAACCAAAACCCATTAGAATTATTGGATAAAATCAATCAATCAGATAATGTCATTAAAAGAACTGTCACTGCAAGTTGAGCAGCTCTGTAATGCAAAATGGGATGCAAAATTCCCACCTCAGAAATATGTCCCACAACCCAACGCTAAACCATTATACAGCGACCATCAGCTTGCAGTAGAAGCAGCCGCCACACCAGAAGGACATCTGCTCCGCAAAGCTGCCGCCAAATCTGTGGCTGCGCTCACAGGAGGAATACCACCTCCCATTATTCCCAAAGATCTTACTGCACAAAGTAAGATCAACATGAAATCTTTACACAAAAACGTCACTGAAGCCATCCAGAACGTGGGAAACAGTAGCACAGAATCTGAAAGCCAAAATAACCTGAACCAACATTGCCACGTTTGTTAAATTCCCAGACGCCTACCTCAAAGCTGAAGACACTTTGGCCAAATATATCGTTGGCATTATGATGGCTAACAACTATTCGGAAGTTCCAGTCATCAGAGATATTGAACCCCATACCGCCGATGCCCCCACACCCCTACTATCTGCCTTAACACGCACCCTACTCTGGAATGAGATGGATGCAGCCAAAGATGAGCCCCCCGAGCCCCCTCCCCATCCACCATGGAGGGATAGCAGTATTTGCTACCACCTGGTTGGATTTGTGTTTGGTATGATTCAAGCAATCCATCCATTTTGGGCATTTTGTTTAAATTGTTAGTTTTTATTATGATTTTAGTTTTAGTTTTATAATGTCCATCCCCTGGTCAGCTTACCTTGGTTAAATATAATAATAATAATTTTGCAGAGGTGGGCTGACCTTGGGAAAAATATACTGCACCAATAGAGAGGATAGGGAGTAGGTAGTGACAATATAGAAGTGGAGGACAAAACCCAAGTACTGGGTAAAACCTTCCTGTGCGTGTTCTGATAGGCCAGGATTATATGAATCTAACTTCACTGATTCGTTTGGTCAGAGCAAGGCATGGTACAAAAATCCACATGTATTGATATCCTTTTTGCACAGAAATACAATTTCTGCCATGATGGGATTTGAACCCACGACGTGAGGGGTGATAATAGGACGCCCTCCTGACTATTCCAAGCCTCCTAATAATAATAATAATAATAATTTTATTTGAGGTGGGCTGACCTTGGGACAAATATGCCACACCAAAGAGAGAGGGAGGGAGAAAGTGAAATAAAGGGGCCGCGACCTAAACCCAAGTACCAGGGGAGAACGTTGTGGCTAGTGTTCTCATGGACCTGGCGTGGTTGGAGGGGGTTCACTTGAGCTGCTCATTAAATTTACACTGTTGAGGCAGGTTTGCATTTCCATGTCAACAGTTAGGATGGGTAGTGGAAGCCAGGTTTGCACAATCTACTGAAGTTGGTGTGGAGTCACTTCACCAAACAGCCAAAGAGTGAACAATTTAATGATGTTTTTGTTAAATCAGTTGCAAATATTGATGGTATTTGGGGCTAAATTTTAAATTGCCTAGATATAAATTGTGTTAATTGTCCATAGAGATAATGCAAAAATAATAGCTCAGAGCATTTCTGGGATTGGTGAGTCAATATTAAGTGCCATAAAATTTGAAATTGGACAGAGTCTAGTGGGTACACAGATGGGTGCCATCTTTGGCCATGCTAGTTTCTCTTACAATCTGGGCCGTTGGGCACTCTTTCAACCTATGCAGCAGGGTGTCTTTTGCGCCACATACGTTACAGTATTCTTGGGTTGAGTTGGACTGGTCAGCTGTTTGGTAGGCCCTTTTGTAAGCATCACCAGGCATGCGCCCTACTTTTTGGGTGAAATAAATCATGGGTCACAAACTTCCATTTTTTGAGTTTTTTATCAAATGGCTGATTATTATGGTCTAGGAGGTCAATATGGTCTAGGGTTTGTGCTCTTGGCGGGGGCATTCCACCACGAGACTAGTGCACCACTGCTTTCCTGAGCGTAGGTTTTTTGCAATTCCTTAGCTGTGTTGCCCCCTTGTGATGCTGAGAGGGAACAGCCACACATCTCGACGGATGGTCTTCTGTACTGCTAAGGAGAAGCTTGAGGCCTAGTGTGGGCCATGGGCATTTGGATTTGCCACCAGGTAGGACAGGAGGGTGTTTTGCACTGTGGGATTGGCTAGTCTGATGTCCCTGGCCAGGTTGATACATGCGGCATGTGACCAATGGTTTGGTTTGGGGGTTGGGCTTGTCACTCTAACTAACCAATTACCAAATATTTTATAAAATGAGCTATGTGGTCAGTGAGGCCTAGGCCTCATTCCATTTGTGGTCCGTGGAGCAGGCCTATTTATATTGGGGCTCTTCTGCCTTCCCACAACTATGACTGCAATAAGGCCCTGATGCAGTTGTGGAATTCAGAGGAGGTGGGGATGATTGCAGATGGGAACCAGAGGATCAGAAGCAGGAGGGAATTTATGACTGCGACTCACCCCATGAGTCCCGTTTGCCTTCCTTCTGAGGGAGGTGATGCAGGATGCAAGCTTTTCAGATGAGCCCATCCTCAATAACAGGTAGGTCCTGCCTGTTGGGGCTCAGGGTGATACCAGGTGCTGCACTGGGCTGCCTGAAGGCGCCACCTTGAATGGGGCCCAGATTCTGCCCATTTTTGTTTTTTTGGATATTAGGGGGTTGCAGGGGTGGTTGTTGCATGCTGGAAAATTGTGTGCATTTTGCAAAATAAATGAATTTTAATTTGATTTGTTTTGCTTTATGTTTTTTAGCTTTGGTTCACCTTGATTCTTTTTTATTTCCAAATTAGACAGTGCGAATTATGCAAAATTGGCTGGGGAAATGATTTGCCACCAGTTTCTTCATCCCAGCGATGTGCAGAGGCCTGCTGTTAAGGTCACGACCTTTGATTGGTTAGATTGCTTTATTTAACTTGTTTTGATTGGGCTCTGAGGCTTCGTAATTTCAGATGGAATAATGCAAATTGGTTTTGGCAGCTTGGCCAATTGATTCATCACTAATTATGTCATACTTGGTCATGGTCTGAGACCTGCAATTAAGGTCTCAACTGTTGATTGGTGAAATAACTTGTTTAAACTATTTAAATTCGCGCTTGAGACATCATAATTGTGCATAAAATTATATAAATTAACTTCTTCAGAGCGGCTGACTGATTTTAGCTTCAATTACATCATCTACAGCGGTGTGCTGAGACCTGCAATTAAGGTCTCAGTCATTGATTGGTGTAGCAAAATTATTTAAATTGAATATATTGGATTCTGAGACATCAGAATCATGCGTTAAATTATCTAACTTAGGTTTATCAGAGCAGTTGTCTGATTTGGCACCAATTTTGTCATTCTTGGTAAAGGTCTGAGACCTATAATCAAGGTCTCGATCATTAGTTGGTGTATATAAAAGATTTAAATTGATTGTATTGAATTCCAAGACTTCAGAATTGTGCGTTGAATTATTTAAATTAGTAACATTAGTTCAGCCCATTATTTTTGTTGCTGATTCCATCATTTCTGGGTGAAATCTGAAACCTGCAATTAATTGCAGTACTTACCTGCTTATTAAAACTGGTTTTTGCATTAAATTTTGGATCAGCTGATGCTCAATGACATCATTGCTACTATCAGCGGCTGGCTCCTGATTTGTTGCTTTTAAGATGTATCTGACTTCTAAACTTACTTGAATGCGTTTTTGGCACTTGCAATCTATTTTGTTATGCTTTTTTTATCTTCCATGACATCAGTCTTCCTCAGATAGCCATGGCACCGGGTAGATAGGCCTGGCTGTCACCCACTCCAGATACCATTTCCAGATGAGTGGGGGTGACAGGAGGCAGGATAGCACTAGCTGGGGCCAGATGGCAAACCCTGGTTCAGGTTTTGCTACCCCAGGTTGGTTGGGTGATTTTTGCACTACCAACAGATAATATCTTTGTTTTCAATTTGCTAATCATTGCATTATTAGCAAATGCATACTGGTTGATGATCAACTTGAATTTCTCTGAGTCTTCTGAGCTTACAATCCCTATGAATGCATCATCAACGTATGCCAGAGCTTTCAGAGGTGGCTGCCCGCACATGCCAATGCCTTCCATCTCTGCCTTTGCAGCCCGCAACACTGGGTCAAAGGCCAGGTTGTATAGCAGGGGGCTCAACGGATCTCCTTGCCTCACCCCATATTGAGGTAACGTTTTTTCTGACTGGAACCTGGGGCCTAGGACTGACATGCTTGTTATAGTCATTTGCTTCATTGCCCAGTCAATGAATTTTTTGACGGGTGTGCTCTCTCCATGTAACAGTGTGAGTATGGCTAATCCACTCTGCCATAAGCTTTCTGTTGGTCTAGGAATACTAATGCTCCACTAGAGTTTGATTGGGTGACGTTGGTGACTGTGTGGATATTGTTCCAGATGCTCCTTCCAGGGACAAAACCGTGTTGGTTCGTCAAGATCACATTCTTCCCAATAATAACCCAGATGACGTGCCAGGATTTTAAAAAGCAGTTTGGTGTCATAATTAATCAGTGAGATTGGTCGCCAGTTATTGAGTGAATGTGTGTCACCGTTCTTGTAAAGTGCAAGCAGGGATTTGTCCCCTCCAGGTATGAGCTTGGTCTCATCCAATCATCTGTTGAGTGCGGCAAGGAGGATGTGGCTGAGGAGGTCTGGGAATGTCAAGATCACTTTGTACAGAATCCCATCAGGTCCTGGACTCTTCCGCCAAGGAAGGCTCTTGATTGCCGCATTGAGCTCCTCCTTTGTTATTGGCGCTGTGAGGGCTGATGTGTTCAGGGTTGGGGGTTGCTCCACCCTCACAAGGAAGGACTCGATGTCCTGAGATAAGGAGCCCTTGTTTGAGTATAACTTTGTGTAGTATTCATGGGCTATGTCTGCTAGCGCCTCTGGGGATCATGCTATGGTATCATCTTGTGCAGCCAGAGCATCACATTGGATTTTGGGATTTCTGGGAAGTGAACTGATGCATGAAGAATATAGATGATTTTTCACCCTCAGCCACCACTTTTGCTCCTTCCTGTAATGCAAGCCATTCCTGTGCTTGCTTGCTGAAACCTTGGATCTTGAGGGTTAGCTGAACCCATTCCCTCATCTAATTGGTGCTGTGGCCCACTTGGGGGGAATTCCTCTCGAGATGTGCATGTTGGTTGATTGCCCTTTAGAGCGATGCCTCAGCCATGTGCCTCCAGGAGAATGTACATTTTGCAGCAGCAACCATTTCAGCCTTCAGGAATCCCCAAGTCTGGATTGGGTCTTCGCTGAGGGTGTCCCTCACATCCCTAGCCAGGGTTTGTACTGCTAACCAATGAGCAAAGTCGGTGTTAGTTACAGTTTGTGGGTTAATATTCTCCCATTTTGGGCGTGGCTGTGCCTGCAGCTCTGACCTCAAGGTAATCCTTACCAACCGATGGTCTGAGTGGGTGACACTAACTGTCTCAAAGTTTTCTACCATATGCTTGAGGGTCGCTGGGATGCAGATTAGGTCAATATGTGTCATTGAGAGGAGCTCACACTCTCTGATGTGTGGCCTTGTCATGTGCTCAAGGTTTGGCTCTTCCTTTGGGTGTGCATTAATGAATCCCAACGCGGCCATGAGCGACGCATTTTCCTGGTATCCGTGGGGATGATCAATGCCTGGGGGCCATCTGTCTGTGGCTCTTGTGAGCCAGCAGTTCATGTCCCCTAGGAGGAAACTGTTTTCTGGTAGTAATAGATTGGCCACCTCTTCAAAGAAGTTGGCGCTGTAGCTGGGGATGTTGGGGGCATAAGTATTGACTAAGGTGTACTGATTTCCCTGCCATGTGATCATGATGGCCAGGGTTCTCCCCCCTAGGTGATCGTTTGAGGATGTGACGGTGATGCCTCTGCCTGGTTTGATCATGAACCTGCAGAGGGTGGACCAAGTTGAGAAGTTTGGGAGGAGCATCTGAGTCCATTTGGGCTCCTCCCCTTTGGGCAGTGACTCTCCAGGATCGCCAGGATGTCAGCTGGAGGGTTTCACAGATGCTGAATTTTCTTGGCCTGGGACATGGTGGTCTTCAGCCCTGCAATATGAACGTCCCTATTGAGATTGGATTGCCCATTTTGCCCAATCCACCTTAATCAAATAGTTCCAGGCCATTTGACCCAGTTCTATCATGAATCAAGGGATTCAAGCTTCAAGTACCTATTTGGGAGCTCTGCGCCACTGAGATGAGCCGAGATGAGGCTGCGCTAGCTCTATCAGTAGCTGGGCCATCTTAAAAATCTTTGTAACCCTTGTTCTGAGAGTTTTTGTTAAGACTACAGGTAGATGACCAGAGCTGTGAATTTTGGCCTGAACCAGCGCCAGTTCCATTCCAAATCTTGTGGGCTGATTCTGTCCCCATGTTGCCGCCTGCATCTGCTGGTTTGCTGTCCCCTCCATCAACTCCTCGGGGGTCTCTCTCAGGATCTCAAACAGTTTGCACTTTCAACATTATTAGTTTCTGGGATCTGATTCACTTTTTTAGCTTCCTTGGCCCTCGCTCTAGCCTCTGCTTATCTCTTCACTTTCTCCTCTGATTTGCGTTTTTTGGCGGTGACCAATTCAATGATCTGATATTTTCCATGTACCCTCCAGTTGAAAGGGGTTGTTGCCATCTGAAGTTTACCAAAATTTTCATCATTTTCGTCCATTTCCTCAGGTCTTGCTCCTCCAGCTGCTTGCCTACATCAGGGCATGCATGGGCCCAATTCCCAAGCGCCTGGCAGTGCTGGAAGATGGGAGGAGCCCTCTCTGGGGTGACTTTATAGGGGTCAGATGCTTGCTCCTCCAGCAAGATGAACTGTGAAACATGTGGGATCAGGTTGGGATCAGCTTCTACTTCAGGCTTGGGGTCAATAACTGCAATTGCCTTCCAGCTACAGAGTTCTGGCATGAGGTGGAAGCGCTGCAGCTCAAACTGCTTCACTCTTCCATACTCCTCAAGGCCTTTGATTAGCTCTGCTTTGACAGAGTTTCTGGGGAGATCAGTTGGGAGATCTTTGAAGGAGATGAAAAGGTCATTCTCCTTATTTCAGTGGGCACGGTGTACCTTGACGCGGTGGGGCACACATTTGATGGTTAACTCAATGATGACCTTTGCCGCAGCATCTTCCTGCTCTACCATGGTGAAGCCAATATCTAAAAATCCATGACAGAATTCTTACTTAATAAAAATGACGTTTCAAGATAAATATTTCTTTTTTTTGTGATTGCCAACAAGATCTCCAGGTTTCTGATCCCAAAGTTCACTATAACCCCATGCTTAATAGGGGAGGAGGGGAGTGAATGGTGGATATTATTATAAAGCATATGCTGATGCAGCATTTTCAGTACCCTTCAGTAGGGACTTGCATACGTCATTTTGTCTGGTTTGTGTAGCTAACCAGGAGCTCCTTGTGGGAGTGTTTAATGCCCTTGGGTAATGAATTGTTTGTGGAATTACCAACCTTTGCGATGTTTGCCTAGGACTTCTGATTGGAGTTGTGCATCTTTTCCTTCTGTACCAATTATTGAATGTTCAAGTTCAACTTGAATCTTACTTTGCTCTATAAAAGTGATGCTTATGAGAAAGAAAAGCAATAATAATAATAATAATGATGATGATATTATTAATAATAATACCCTTGGGTTGGGACCATCTAGTACTAAAAAATAATAATAATAATAATGGGGGGTGGAAGGCAAGTCAGTAGGGTGTACAGCTACCAACCTGAAGGTTGCGGGTTTGATTCCCGCCCTTCGCACATCAATCAGGGTGCCAGCCAAAGGAAGCTATTGGCGGTTAGTAGGTCTAATAACACGAAAACCTTACCCATGATGTAACCAGAAAAATTTGAGTCCTGATCCAGAGGTGGAAAAACTTTCTTTGGTGGAGTTGACCCTGTTCAGGTTTCATGTCATGTCTTTCTTTCATTTCTTTCTCTCAGTAATGCCAGTCCCCTGGTCAGCTTGCCTCAGTTAAATAAAAAAATAATAATAATAATAAAGTATTTGATATGAAGCTATTGCAACTTTTCTTTCTCGTTGCAAACACTTTTGCAACCTATTCAATTCAAGACTAAATCTAGTTTGATAATCTCATAAAGGAGATTAGTCTGCGCCCATGTCTGGGAGCAGTTGGGCAAGAAAGGCAAGAGGAGCAGGCGGAAGGCCTGCAGCCTCTAACGTTTGAAAACGCCCCGGAGAATCTGGCAGAATAGAAAAAAATCTAAAAAAACCGGCGGTCACAAATCCCTGGAGATACTCGCGTGGCAAGCACGATGCAACCAGTACATCAACACGCCACACTCCCAGCCTTTTTCATTGGTGGAATTTGGAGTCTGTGTATATCTGGACATCCAAAAAATGGCCTTATGAGAAAAATTTTGTGAAGATGTACACAAAATTTTCCTGACCGCGGTGTACATTGCACCTCACTCCATGTTGCACAGTTGGCTGGACCTAGGTTTTGAAAGCAAAATAGCAGCAGATGAGGCTGCAGCAGTGCGCATAGTGGTCGACCTCCCCGAAGGGCAATGGGTCATCGAAACCAAATGCACCAGATGGACAAAATCAAACCAAATTTTCCTCACGTTTGACTTTTTGCCTACTATGGTAAAACGTGATATTTTGGAGCAAAACCTGAGAGATAATCTCACCATATATGGCGAAATACAATCTTTTGAAATGCAACGTTTCACACTGATGCTGCACCTGTGCACCGGCAAAGCCATCACAGTTCTGACCCCAACTGAGGAGATCGCAAAGGACCTAACCCAGATCCCGCACTCCACCTTTATTGACATCACAGGGCATACCACCCACCCATTCCGGGTAACCGTGGACAGCGCGCCCCCCATTTGCACCCACTGTGACGCGTTCAGCCATAAGGTGCACGCATGCCCCATCAAGGAGGGCATCACATTCCAAGAGCACCCCTCAGCGGCCATGGCCAGCAGAGAGGCGCACTATGAACCAACCGCAAGCACCAAGGAGGCTTTCCTGTGGGGAGCACAAGGCTGCTACCTATTGGTAAAGCCCATCTCCCCGCAGGAGTGGAAGAAGGCCAAGCAGGCCCATAGGGCCGCGGCCAAGAAAGCGGCCAAGGCCACCACCACCATCCCACACTCACAACGCCAGGAAGACATGAAGACCTTCGCGGCGGAAGCAACTTGGGAATCCATCACCCAATCAGATTAGGAGGCCCATGCTGAGTGGGCCACTCAATCTGAGGATCCGATGGGAGATTCAATCTCACCCAATCGCTGCACCCAAGCTCCAGTCAAAACTGACTTGGGACCTATCCCAACCAAAAAGATTTTTTTGCCCCGCTCAATGAAGCACCAAACTTATCTGCACCGCAAAAAAATTCTTCCAACGTCGGGAAAACAAAAGTGAAGGCCAAAGCCAATGCGACTTTTCCACAAAAATTAACAAAAACCCTGATAGCATTGCTGCTAACACCTGCACTGCTGTGAAAGCCCGTGGGGACCTGGAAGAAGCTGGTGGGCCCGGGGGCCCACCTCCTCACACCTAAGGTGCAATGGGGGAAACCTTCTCTCTAGGGACGCTGAATATCACCAGACTCAAGGCCTCCCCATCCCAGGCTAGGAAACTGAGTTTTTTACAAAACAATTTACCGTGGATATCCTGGCCATCCAGGAGTCCCACTGTCCACGAGGTTCTGAGGAAGCTTGGAAAACAATGCTCCTACCATCCTTATTCTTTTGGTCAAAGCACTGTGGGGTGCTAATTTGGAAAAATAATTTTTTCAAATTCACATCCTCAGAAACATTCCTAAATGGCTGAGTGCTCGTTGTCACCTTCTCATGGGCTGACGTTGCACACACAATCGTCAATATCTACGCCCCAAACGGTGCACATGAGCGTCGGGAATTTTTCTCATCAGTCAAATCCCTCCCGCTACCCCCCAATTCTTTCCTAGTTGGTGACATGAACTGTTGGCTAACCTCACCAACGGACTGGTGGCCACCCTCGCCCCATGCCCCACAAGGTCACGTAGAACTACGTGTTCTAAAAGCCACCCTTGGGTTAATAGATGCGCTGCCGTAACATGCCTCACTGCTCAAAAACATGACGCGTCCCCACGTCCACAACAGCCAATTAAGGTCCATGACCCACATTGACCTTATTCTAACGCCGGCAAAATTTCAACCCCACATCTCCCACTTCAAAACAACGAAAATAAAAATCTCTGACCACCAACTGGTCTTGATAACATACCACTTACCCGTCACAGTTGCAAAGGCCCCACATTGGTGCAAAATCCGCCCCCCCCCGAGCTTGTGTCGCCAGGATTTTCCACGTGGGTGGAAGAGGCGACTTTGGCAAAATCGTTTGTTGCACCGTTTTGCATGGACCCCATTTCCATATGGGCAACTTTCAAAGAGGACACCATCCGCCACTATCGCCATCTCTCCTCCAGATGCTCATGAGCCATATTGGCAGTTATCTCGCGTGCGCTGGCAGAATTGGCCCAGGAGTCCAACATTCCAGCCACAGGATACAGCCCTGCATGGGGCCGGAAGTGGGTGGAGGCAGCAACACACCTCAACGCACTCGAAAGGCAACACAAACATCAGATTTGTGTCCAATACAGGGCCACACGCATCACTAAAAGGTGACAAGTGCACCGCATACTTCTTTAAAAAAATTTCCGCACCACGCCAGAGCAAGGCCTGCACACAGGTGCAAAGATCAGATAATTCCATTGCGGACACACCAGCTGAAGTGGCATTCAAAATGCAAAGATATTACTCTGAGTTATACCGAGCTGAACCAATTCAGCCAGCTGAAATGGCGGTATTTCTCGACTGAGCTCATATCCACACCATTTTCTTATAACCGGGGTTAATGAATTTAATTACTCTGAATGAATTATGGACAGCCATTCGCGGTGCGCCAAACTGAAAATGCCCAGGCCCAGATGGCATTCCATATGAGTTCTATAAAAAATATATCAAATATATATCCCCATTGCTGCTAGCCTCACTCAACCAAAGCCTGTTGGAAATACGCCTCCTACCAGGAGGACATGAGGCCTTTACTGTCACACTCTTCAAGAAAGGGGATAAGCTTGACTTAGCCAACTGGTGCCCCATTTCTCTAACAAACACAGACACCAAAATTTTACCAAAAATCATGGCTAACCGTTTAGGGACTGTAGCATCTGCCACCATCTCCCCAGAACAATTCGGTTTCATCCCCAGAAGGTTGATTTGGGATAACGTGCACTCTGTGGCTAATGTGTGTCAGTCCACAGCCTCTGGGGCACTTGTATTCTTGGACCAACAAAAGGCCTATGATAGAGTAAACTGGGAATACCTTAGGGCCTGCCTCCATCAATTCTGCCTACCCCCCCGCTTCATAAACTGGGTGATGCTGCTCACGGAATCTGCGACAATGGCAGTGCTTGGCTCAAGCTTCCTAACGGAAGTAGTCCGCCATCAAAGGGGCCTGCGACAAGGGGACCCTCTCAGCCCACTCTTATACAACTTCAGCCTTGACCCACTACTGCGAAATGTGAATGCCCACCTCACTGGGGTCCATGTGCCAGGCCAAACCCCAGTCAAGATGATGGCATTTGCAGATGATTGTGTGGTGGGGGTGTCTAATAACAAAGATGCACGCGCGCTTGAAGCCCTCATCCAGGAATATTCCCGGGTAAGCAACGTGACACTGAACGCCTCCAAAACTGAAATCATCCTCCTTGGTCAGTTTCAGAACTGCTGGGCCCCAGCAAGTAGTTCCCAACCCAGCCCATCTGCTCGCCCATATCCACGCCTTACTAACTCAACACACACCGCTCCTCTGGTGCTCCCCTTCATGCCACGTCCTACCTTAGGACCGGTTCGCCATCTGGGAGTGTGGATGGAGGCAGGCGGATATGCGTCAGCAGTAATGGAGTGCCATATACTGGACAACGTGACGAAGCAAATCGCCTCTCTCAGAGCCCACCCTACTACCCTCATTGGCAGAGTTGTTCTTGCCAACTCTATGCTCCTATCCAAAGTCTGTTTCGGAGCCCACGCCATCCCCTTCTCCCCAAGCTTCTTCAAATCCCTGTATGCTCTGCTGCAAGGATGGCTTTGGTCAGGCCGCCCTCCGGCAGTACGGCTAGATGTCATGTTTGGCCCTCATCATCAAGGTGGCATGTGCCTGCTTGACTTCAAATCCCATGCTGCCAAGATCCTGGGCACCTGGATAGCGCCCGTCACCGCTCCTACACTCCCATCCCAACACTAGTCCCGTGCAGCCCACTCCAAATTCTCCTGAGCCTTGGGCCTCAACAATCCATTGAACCCCCACTCCCTGATGAAATACCTCGCATCACACACATCGGCCACAGGTCCTCACGGGACTAAAACCCACTACAAACGATTTCTACTCTCCATGTGAAGCGCAGAGTGGAGAATTCTTATAAGTGGACATACAACCCGAAGAGGCTGCCCCTCTCCTCAGTTCACACAAGAGGTACAGGGGCTACCCATCCATGATGGCGTGGTCCCCACTAGGCCCCATATCCTATCCAGGGTGGACTACCTGGACATGATGGACATCCATTATTCCACTGAGACCCAAAAGACTATCTGGAAATATGCACACCATCCTCTGTTGCAGCCTCAAGTCCGCTCCCATGTGTGGTTCTGCCTGAGGCGGGTGTATCATACAGCTGAGCGCTCTAACGCTTTACACTCATCCTGTGTCGAGTGTGGCCAGTATGGAACGCTGTTCCACCGCCTGGAGAAGTGCCCCACCTCTAAAGTGATATGGCGCGAAGTCCAACGTCTGCTTGGCCAGGATTAAACGCATCCCTTCAGTCTGTCAAGAGATATGTTTGCTTCATCAATGGCCTCCCCCCTTCCACCCTCCCTCCGTGCTCTGGTGGTTGCAATCGCCATGTGGACTATCCACACGATTGTCTTGGATGCCATCGCTGGCTGCATCCCCACCCTCCCTGAAGCTGTCCACAGATTCCGGTCTCATCTGGTGGACCACTTTCAAGTGTGGATGTTTGAATATATCTCCCACCGCGTCGCCGACAGCTGGTCTCCTCCTGGTTCCCAGTCTGGTTCATCAAATCAGACCCCTTCCTCCACACGTGCTCAGTAGTGGCTACGGCCCCTTCACACGTTCCCTCCCCCTCCCCATAAGTGGCGTTCCCGCTGGCAACAAGAGATAGCATCGCTTCTCTGGGGTGCCCCCCCTGGTACTAAGTTTATCTTTCCTGAGTCATATTCGGAAGTGTCCATCCCATGGTCGGCCTTCCCCGCAATAGATTTATAATTTAATATGAAGCTATTGCCTCAACTATACCAATTTCTTTTATAATCACTTAATGGCTACTTCTGTTACTCTTTTTACTACTCTCTTTCTTTATAAAAACCTCCCCCTTCTCACTCTCACGCTCAACTCTAAAGCTTTGGTATTCATCAGCATATTTAACATGCTCCGCTTAGTGAACTCTCTATTTGCTACAATCTAGGTGTTAAATTCATGCATTGGGGTTTTGGCAGAATTTCTCAAATTTGACAGACCATTATTTCTACAATCAAATTCCCTTCACATTGACACAATCAATTGTTTAATCTTGAGGATCACCTCAATTCCTGAATATGATCTGCCAGAACTATAGCTTATTATTCAGTCATATTGGAACCTTGACAATGTTGGGACAATACCACTCTTATGAGGGTGTGGGAGGCGCTCATATGGATTATGAACAGTAAGTTGAAATTTGGCTATATGACTACTGGATCCAAAATGGGACAGGTGCAAAGTTAGTCTAAAGCCAGATGACAATTTTGCAACCATAAACAAATGGGATTTTTATTCTTTAATAGATGAAATAGTGGCCCTCCTTTTTTACTGTATTTTTCTATGAACTGCCAATAGTAGCTGACAATCACTAGGAAAGCCTGGATACACCATTTGCTGGTCAGCGTCTTCATATTCTTGATGGTCTCTATTTTTTACTGGTTGGGGCCATAAGCCCTCCATGTCAATAACAAATTCCAGATACTCAAATTGTTCTTGTAAGAATTTTCATTTTATGGGCTTATCTTTCAAATTGGCATCAGAAAGTCAGTGAAAAACCTCCTCCAGGTGATGCAAGTATTTGTTGAAAACCTTCGAGAAGACATTTATGTAATCTAATTAAACAAAAATGTAATAGATCTTCAAATCTATTAGTATAATGTACATGGCCCTTTGGAACGTGGCATGGGAATCAAATAAAACTGCAGCATAACATGGGTTAGAACAGCCCTTGAGTCGTTATGATGAAGCTTTTTTTCTTGTTCTTCCTGAGGCAACTTTATATGCCAATAACAGAAATCAGATCTATGGTGGCGAAGAACTTTTCCTCAGTAAGTTTGTCAAGTGCATCATTGGTTTTGGGAAAGGTAGTAGGAGTCCTTCTCTATTATGTTTTGAGTCACTGGTAGTCAATTACACTATTTTAGTTCTATCCTTCTTTTTTATGATAAAAAACTGGCAAAGCCTTAAACTTTTTGATTGTAACAGCATTAATCTCTAAGCCAGCTGATAAATTTCTTTATTGACAACCTTATCTGCTGCTTTGGATCAGCAAATAGGATAGTGTAATATTGGCAGATGACTCATAGTGTCAATTTGATGTAATATGCCCTCAGCACATTTCAGATCAAAGGCGTATATTGCAAAATTTTTTAATACCTTTTTAATAGGTCATCAACTGATCTTTCTAATCTTTTGTCAACTGACCAGATATTTGAAAGATATGACTGAGTTGATGGCCTTGCAGTATTTTCCTCCAACTTAAACTCCTCTAGTGTTCTAGACTCGTGTACACCTTGCACTTCTTCCATTGGTGGAATGTGGAAAGAAATAATTTGGTGCCATTACACCTGGATCAGGTATGGTTAGAGGTTAACCAGTAATACACTAATCTCTTTATGATATTAGAGAATGTGCCCTGGCGCTGTAAACGTTCATGGTGAGAGCAGTTAATGGGCTTAAACAATTTGTTGTATAAAATTGGTGGTTTTTAGGTCAACATCCATGTTCAAAATGACTTGGTGGTCAGGAGGAATGATCAGATGATATCCAGTTCTCAGTGGAATGACATCCAATTAAAAAAAATTGAAGCATTAAATGCTGAGTGTTTGCACTTTTTAATAGCTGATGAGATTTCATATTAAAAGTAAGGTTTACAAATAGAGGAGCTAGTTTCTCATTCGGCTGGTCCCCTCTCTAGTAGTACTTTTTGAAAGTTCTGTCCAAGAATCACCATATTATTCTCTTCAAAATTGGTTTGATGCCGTATGTCTTCAGGAAGGAGGCTTTAATGAGGATGTTATAATGGTTGTTTGGTGGGTCATTGCGGGGGCTGACAAAATGTGTGAAACAAACCTTAGTGGCAGCTCACTGTAGGCCCTTAGAAAAGTAGTTAAGTTGAGTCCTGCTGTCCCATAATTCTTGCAATTGTCAATATCCGGAGATGGTCCCTGTTTATTAACTAATTTACTTGATAAAATCTTAATAAGGGCCCCACTATCTACTATAGCCTTGACCCATACCTTTCCCACAAGAATATTAAAGTATGTACACTAAGAATAGTAAAGTCCAGTTGTACTTATTAGGTCTAAGCTGAGTTTTTCAGTCTTTCAAGTTTATACTGTAACTCACTACAGAGTAGGGGGCTAGTATTAATTAATTCTTTAAGTGAAATAGCCACATTTTCCATTTGTACTCTAGCATATCATTAGAAGCAGTTGAAAATTCATTTTTTTTCAGCTGCTGTATGTAGGGCCTTAAAACTACTTTGGTTGACTGGACTATAGTGTCCCCAAGGCGTGAGTGGGTGGTAACTGATAGTTTGTTGTCAGTGATGAAGGATTGAGGGTTGGGGGGTCTAGGCTTTTATATAAAAACTTGGGAAATGTTGGGATCTGGCAGAAGTATGAATCACATATCTACTCTGCCACTCAACCCCCTGCTCTTCAAAAACTATTAGCTCACGTGTGATGCACCTTGGTTTTAAGGCCCTTAGCGTTTCACTGGTTAGCGTAGTGCCCTTTTACCCTGCATTAGTTGCACTTTATATGGCTGTTGGGTTGTTGACTGAAACTAATTGTCAAATATTAGATAGGGACATGAAAATGTTAACAAGCTTAATTTATTATAAATCATATCAGATATCAGTGATCAGGAATATTTTAAGCTTATGTACAGCTTGAGATTTGTGGCCTAGTGATTCTACTTAATAAAATTCAACTATGATGACATGGGCATGAGGGCTTTGTTGGTTTATTTGGACCTATAATATTAGCTTACTAAATAACCCAGGCACGTGGGCTTTGTTGGTCTATGTCAAAATTAGTTTTTAATGTTGATTGAGTTTTTGATCGAATTAATTATTAATTAGTGGTACAAATCGCCTTAGTATGTGCTGCTGATTGCTTGAGATAAGTATCAGTTCAGCTTTTTACAGACGCGCTAAAAATGTTGTCTTGAATATATTTCTGAGTTTGAGACTGACTCTGAGACAATTAGGATGTTTCTAGTTGAATAAATTGTAGACCCTCAAACAAACTTGTTACTTTTTCTGGCCAAGTGCCATTGAAATTGAGGTGTCATGGGTAAGATGTGATGAACGTCGACCCTATAAATTATCCCAAATTATTACTAATAAAAACAACATTTATTCCTACGGTTCTATAATTTAATTTATAAGCTTTCATATTAATACTTTACGTTGTGTTACATCGAGGATTTACTTAGGATCAGGAAGATCAGGCAGCGTGTCATCATCTAAGTAATGACAGGATAATATAACTTCCAGTAGAATTACCAAGGAGTTATATCTTAATTATAGTCACCGTCTGGTTTGTTGTCTTCATATAATAGACATTCAAATCTCCATCTTACCTTATAAGAAGAACCAGTTACTCTCAATATACCAAAAATTCAACAAGTGGCGCTCATGGCTGGGAATGCAGATG
>JAKSZP010017860.1:0-31370 GCA_022478985.1 Massospora cicadina | reverse complement strand
AGGGGAGAACCTAATTCAATTATTATCTTGAATTCTGACAATATCATTGTTGTGTGATAATTGGGAGACTCTTAGTGGAAAGAGTAAAGATCTGAGTAGGGATCTAAAGAAGAAGGAGAAAGATCAAGGGGATTGCTGCTGATTGTGTGTTTGATTGAAGAGACTGTCACCAGGAAATCTCAGAGAAGATTGGGTTGGACAGAATGAGGGAACAGGTCCCTAGATCATGACATCTCAATTACTTCAAGCGGGAATACTGGCCAAGCGTTGGGACAAGATATAAGATTTCACATACAGCTACGGATTGTAGTCAGCATACTATTATCAACTGATAATCTAATATACTATACAATGCAGATAAAGTGCACAAGAAACCAAACCTGTGCATTAAAAAGATTACTGGGGTTGTTTGCCAATAATAACCAAACCCAAGTTAATTTTTACAAGTTGGTGCTCACTACAGGGGTGTAGTTGAGTTATAGAATTTATACGGATGTCATACAAAGCCAAGTTACACAAACTGTGGATTAAGTTAGACATTGTGAATCAGAATGCCCTAAACTCAGTGGATCATTGGAAATTCACAGCCTTGGAAGAACGAGTCGCAAAGATGGAGGAAGGGATCAATAATGTTGCAAGTTTCAGAACGAGTTACTTGGGAAAGTAATTTTGTTGAAGAAGAAAGAAGGGGACCTCACTTGAAAGGTCTTATATCTGAAAACGGAGCAAGAAGCGGACTGCATTCATTTGAGAAAATTCAGCACGGATATAAAGTGACTTGTCAAACAGGTGGAGGAGCTTAAAACTCATAAATGAAGTTCTGAGCCAGATATGGAAAGTGATGCCAAAGAAAGAAGCCCTTGCATGATACTTGGGAAGTTGAATACCCCAAGGAACATGCCGCCTGCTTTTGCTGCCATTTAGAATTGATGCTCGAAGTCACTCTTCAAGTGAGCTGAGTGGCCAAACCTAGAGAATCGGCCAGAGATAACTTGAAGGAATTTAAGGCAACGCTGAAATTGCCAACGTTCTATTAGGATAACGCCCCAGCGTTTTTCCAACTGTTTAATATGACCATGTATGACTATGTGGATCGTCAAAAGGCGTTAGTGGTCATGAATTGCCTAGACACCGACTGTCAGAACTTAGTGTTGCCTCATCTGGAGGGGGACAGCTGGTCATATGTGGAGGTAAAGGCGTCCATCATGAGGAAATTTGGGAGTTCAATACGCATGTTGAAGTGCAAACAAAAATTT
Organism: Massospora cicadina; assembly: GCA_022478985.1. Classification (NCBI taxonomy): domain Eukaryota; kingdom Fungi; phylum Entomophthoromycota; class Entomophthoromycetes; order Entomophthorales; family Entomophthoraceae; genus Massospora; species Massospora cicadina. Next base: position 30,114 of record JAKSZP010017860.1, on the reverse strand, counting down.
ATGGGAATCCAGTTCCATAAAGATGAGTCTCTAGCAAGCTTCGTGGACTGATTCTACCAGTAGTCGCAGATCCTGGTTGGAGTGAAAGTACTGGACGACTTTGATGCCAGAATCGCCTTACAAGTGGCCCTTCAACCCTATTGCGATTTGCATCACATGATATCTTCCATGTTTTTGATGGAAATAACTACCTCACAAATAGTAGATAATTTAAGAGGTTTTGGGAGAAACGTTTGATGAGCCCAAATAGAAGTTTCAAATCTAATCCAGTATTAAATTTGAATCCCACAAAGGTGAATGAAGGTGCTAAAGAAATGACCAACCAAACCATGCCAGGGAATAAGCCCAAAGAATATATGCGGTTGAATAAGAAGGAAAAGGTCTGCTCCCAATGTGGTGGGAAAGGACATTTCGCCGCGCACTGTAAGAAGCTGAAGGATCAGATCAACTCAGTCCATGTGAAAGAGTCAGCTGCCACAAAGGAATCGGGAAAAGGGCCCATAGCTTAGATGGGGAACAGTCTAGAGCTGAGGAGAAGCCTGTTCCTCCTGACATTATGACTGAGGAGATTAATTTTAGTGATCTTTACATGGATGACGATGTACAGGATTAGCTGTATCACGTGGTCAATTTAGATGTAAATGCAGTGACCAAAGCCAGAGCGAAGAGAAATGACCCTGAGATAATCAAGGAAGTTTCCCAGCTGTACACCTGACAACTGGCAGACAAGAATTAAACCGCTGAGAATCCCAAAGAATTATCTGAAGTCCAATTAGATGAGGCCAATCTGTCAATCCCCCTCAGCGCGATAAAGAAATCATTTCCTGATTTATCTGAAAAAATGTTTCACACCTTTAATACAGCTAATAACGCCGCTATAAACTCAGTAGACACTATATTGCAATACTCTAATTGTATTTATATAGATATACAAGTAAATCGAGTGAGAGTGAGGGCGATTGTCAAATATGTAGTGACCATTTAATATTGTCTCGACCAAGATGGTAAAGAGGATGAAGATCTCTCTGGACTTGGAACATAAGAAGAAATACAGGACAGCTGGGCTGAATACCGCCATCTCCTGTGGAGCGTATAGTGCTTTGCCACTATGATTTGGGTCATTGGTGGTATCTGCGCCAGCAATAGTTTTGACCAACCAAAAATATGACTTTATGATTGGAATGAAGTTTCTATGAAAATATGGACTTAAATGTAACTTTGAGGATAATACATTGACCATATTGGGCCAGACGTTATCATTGGTATATCAGAAGGATGGTGAAGCCCACTGAATAGGAGAAACATTTTCATCAATCTAATATACAATGATGGCATTGTCAAATTTTGTTACCAATTAGTTGGTCAAAAGTAATTAGAAATTCTGACGGAAATCCTAGAGAACTGGGGTTTTCCACTTAGGATCAAGAATGAGAAGACCATACCACTAGGATCGCAGATGATAGTTGACACAGGGTTGACCTTGGAGATTCCTGAGCTGTTGTATGGGGAAAAAAGAAGCCCTAGGAAGAAGTCCAGAGTAGAGACTTGGGTGGCTCCTGATATATAAATACAGGGCCATGGGGAAATTCTAATTTCCTGGAAAAATTTAGTGAAAAACTGATGAAGATCAGGAAGAATCAGATCATCGCGTTTGTTCATCTGATCCCAATGGCTAAATTGAGGAGATTCCACGATTTTGGGACTCTCAATGAGATGGGATTACCAGCTGGGGTAACTGAGAGCAACTCGCTGATCTGTCGGAAGACCAGCAAGAGGAGGTGCTCAAAGTATTTGAAAGTATCAGGAAGTATTCACCCAGGATGACCACAATTTGGGATGCGCACAAGATGTGATCCATAAGGTCGACACTGGGGAAAATTTGCTGATCAGGATAAAATGATCTGACGATTAAAAGCAGCTAAAGCGGTAGTGGAGGATGAAATCAGCAAACTAGTGAAGCATGGGCTTCTATTTCTGTCATTGAGTCTCTGGGTGAGTCCAATTCTAATTGCAAAGAAAAAGGATGGCTCCAATCAGGTGGTGATTGACTACCAAAAGCTGAATAAGATTATCAAGAAAAATTTGTATCCCCTATCAAGAATCAACAATGTGCTAGATTGATTAGGAGAAGAAAAGTATTTCTCTGCGATGGATATGATCTCAGGATATTGGCAAATTGACTTGCCAAAAGAAACCAGAAAAATGTGTGTTTAATACCGTGCAGGGGCTATACCAACTGACAAGGATGCCCCAGGGTCTATGTAATGCGCCTGCAACGTTCCAGAGGGCCATGGACGCTATACTGAGCGACTTGAAGTTATCGTGTGTCACATATACTTGGACGATATCAATGTGTTCAGTAGGAAATTTACTGATCACCTACACCACTTGAAGTATTCAAGCAACTGTCCGTGGCTACCTGAAGATTAAGCTGAGGAAGTGTTACTTCTTCAAATAAGAGTTGGAATATCTGAGATTCGTGATCAACTCTAGTGGATTGCAGATGCATGCCAGAAGATAGAAGCCATAGAACGGATGGCTGTGCTGAAGAGCGTCTGAGATATCCAAGTGTTCCTTGGGATGGTTGTATACTACAGAAGTTTTATTCAGGACTTTGTCCATTTAGCCGAGTCCTTATTCCATCTGTTGAAGGATCCAAGAAAAAGGATTTGTATGGAATGAAAAAGTGCCGGAATCCTTCGATGAGCTATGCCAGTATCTAATAGATTCTCCAAATTTGAAATATCCAAATTTCGATTGAGAGTTTATTATACAAACCAATGATTTGTTGATGGCGATTCGCCATACTAAGCCAAGTAGACAAACTTGGGGATGAACATCCGGTGGCATATTTGAGCCAGACAATCTCAGCCGCTGAGAGGAACTAACTGTAACTGAGCGGGAATGCCTTGTGGTCATTTATACATGTAAGCAGTTTTGGGTGTATATCCACAGAACGCACTTTAAAGTGGTGACAGACCACTCCTCGTTGCATTGGCTCCACAATTTAAGAGAACCAGAAGGATGACTGGCCCGATGGGCACTTGAGCTACAAGATTTCAATTATGAGATTGTCAACTGAGTGGGAACTTCTCACCAGAATGCGGTTAGCTTACCAGTTACCAATGGTCCAGATGGTATATCATCAGGCGGATGAGCTATTTCAGATAATGGTCAACGGAGACATGAGGAATGACCCCTGAGAAATCCAAGGTGCACTTCAGAAAGCAATGGAAAACACTGAGACCATGGATGGACAAGTGTTTAAGATAATTAATGGGAAGCGGATATTCCTGAAGCTTTTGGAAAGAGCAGCTATTGTACAAGCCGCTTATAAGGTTGTCAGGCATGGAGGCCTGAGGAAAACAATTGACCATATTAGCCAGTACTATTACTGGGAATCGAAAAACTACAAAGTCACAGATTATCTAGCTTGTTGCGTGGAGTACAGCTGCACAAGCCACATAAGAATACAACTGGATACTGACTGATCCACCATGGATTTGCTTGGCATATGGTGTCTATTGATGTGATGGGACCACTGACAATGAGCACAGGGGGAGTCAAGTACATAATAGTTGCCATTGTCCATCTGATGAGATGGGTCGAGATGAAGGCTCTGGCAAAAGTAGACGCTACCAGTACTACGAGGTTCATCCTGGATCAAGTAGTATATAGACATGAATGTCCGCAGGTCCTTCTTAGTGATAATGGGACAAACTTCATGTCTCATGTGATCACAAGATTGAATGAGATAATAGGGATCAGAGGTTTCATGTCAGTACCCTACCAGCTGGATACAAATGGACTGGTAGAACGGGCGAATGGAACGCTGTCTACAACGCTGAGGAAGCTAGTCGCAGGAAGAACTTCCAGATGGGGAATGTACCTGAGTTTGGTGACTTTTGCCTACAATATCAGTCATCATATGGTGACAGGAAAAACGCCATTTGAGTTGTTGTACGGGAGAAAGACCATGTTGCCACTGATTTTATATTTGGTGGTGGAACCAACGTCGGGGATGAGTGCCAAACAGTACTTTAACTGACTAATGAATATCCTAATTGATATGAAATTTCAAGCATTCAATACTATGTTGAAGAGAAGGTTACGAGTGAAATAAACAGATGATAAGTATTGACTGGCATTAGCAGATTATTGAATAGGCAAAAGAGTAGCATATTGCAATACGCATGGTTTCAGAAGAGGAAAAAAACTAGATGCATTGTGGTCAGGTCCATTTGAAGTTATTGCTAAGATGGCAACTGATGCCTACTCCATCAAGAATCTCTTGGATGGAAAAGTTGTGAATTGATTCCATGCTAAGATTCTGAAGCTATGGATCAATGAAAAAATTAAAAGAGTTCCTAAAGGACCAATGAACCATTAAGTTGGTCATGTCCTGATGATTAAGTCAAGCCTGAAAAAAGGACCTCTGAACCAATCTAGATGGTTAAGTCTAAAAAAGTACCTCTGAAACATAGAAAACTGGCGGGTTTAAGTACTCAGGACCAATTTTGGGGGAAAATAAAAAGATGGACCGCTGAACTGAAACAAAGTCACGTCCCATGAAAAAAAGAATAAAATAAAAAAATTGATAAAATATATTGGAATATATATATTATAAACCGCACAGAAAAACCCCATATAGTTTTATAATTTTTATTTTTTTAATTGCCATCAATATGGGGATGATTCCGCCTATGTTGCCTCTTGGGGGAGGGAGGATGGATTGCGGTAGGAATAAACAGCCCATCAAAATCATTGTGAGATCAGATGCTAGCAAGGGCTAGACCTACACAAAACCACGTTCTTTGAGCAGATGCAGAGCCCTGCAAGAAAGCGACTAGGGGAAAGGAAATTGAAATGTCAGAAGAAGCCAATCGCAAAACCCCATAGTGGGGAGGAAAGCAACAGTATAGAAATAAGGAGTTAGCAGTTAACCCTGAGTAATCCTGATATGGTACCAGAGCCAGAAGATTAGCCTTGAGCGCCTGACGACGGGCTTCAACAAGAACACTGGACATATGGGCTTGCAGTGAACAAGGGATTCTTGATAGGGGTTGCCAAATCATGCCTCTACTAACGCCATCAGTGGAAGTTACTGATGGGAAGCGCCGGAGAAGAGATAATCATGCAGGGAGTGAATGGCATTCTGCAAGTGATGACTACAGGCTTCTCAGAAGCTGAAGATGAAGGAACGGTGAAACCTGTGAGAGGCTGGAAGCTTCGTGGACCAACTATAAAGAACTTGGCCAGCAAAGCGAAGAGCATAAGTGGTGGTATCCCAATCTAGGATGTTCTCAAGATCAGAGGGATTCAGCGCTAGGGACAAAGCCTCAGTGACTTGGGCCTAGAGTTCAGCATAGGGGAGCTCGGAATGAATACTGTTACCAACGGTGAGCTTAGTAGCCAAGACTACAGGTTTGTAGTATTGTCCAAGTCAGAAGAAGAACTCAGGAAGCAAGTCTGACCTGGCAAGAAAAGAACGATTAAGGACGAATGGCATAATCTCTGGAGTATCCATAATAATGGTTGGTGCATCGGGGAAAGGAGCCAAATCCAGGAGAGTTTCAGAATCCAACTCTGGAATTTGACGATACCTGAAGAATTGTCTAAAGTTGTTCAATAAAATCGCAAGCCTGGTTTCAGAGAGATTGGTTACCATTTCCAGTAATTGATGGAAGGACTAGCTGCTGGTGACAGACTAGGCGTATGAGTCCTGGAAGGACTGTAGAAAAGGTTCTATCATGAATCCCAACTCATCTGCTGGAAGAGCTGGAGGTCTTGATAAGACAAACTGTTTAGAAGCTTCTGGTACTGTGACTCGGAAATGACATGAGCTGGATGAGAAGGGGGATGTCAAATTTATATGGAAGTTGAATTATGCACTCTACAATCCATCAAGCTCCAATTTTGGAGATATTTATCTCAAAACTACTAAGATAAGCTCTCCAGAGAAGAATCAAGAATGACTTGAGCCAAGAGTTTATGAGAGAAATAACAAGGGAAAATAAAAATAAGTACTATCAATTGAGCTGCAAAATGAACATTGATGGCAAGAGTCTCCTGTCTAGGATATGGAGTAAATCAGGAAATCAAGGACGCTGGACCAAGAATCCTGAATATGACAGCGGGTCATATGCCCTGATAGGGGAAAAACTGGACACCTGGACTAATATTGTCATGTGTAAATCGATCATCCCAGAACCACAGTAGATCATATGACCACGCTATGAATAGGTGGTAATGAGGAGGAAGAGGGAGAGCGCCGCATGCTGAAGGTCATCACAAGTAGAGTTGAGTATTGATGATTGTACTCTGCTTGGGCCAACATAGTATTTGACTGAGTGTCCAAAGCGGTGTTCTCATGCCCCAGTCCTTTTCTCTCTGGAAATCGAGGCAAAAGGGGGATGTGTTAAGATTTTTGCCCATATTCTCAGCCTGCTAGATTACCAGGAATTGCTAGGGGATAATTCCCTAAGGCAAAGTGAAATTGGAAATCAGTTGTCCCGAGTTTTGGAGTAACTATAAATGATAGGATTTTGGGATATTCGCCTGGTCATACCCATCAGGGATCAATCTAGACGAATACTTAAGATCTCATCAGGTGGAGTTGCTGACGAAATAGGGGCATCTGATAGCGATTAATTATCAGGTTTACTGATTGCAATCGGTCAGGTTTCATCACCAACTGATTGGGATTGAATAGCAAGTTATGAGGTGAGTGATGCCACCTGCAACTAGCAAATCAATCAATTGGTGCATGACATGCCTTAATGGGTAATAAGTCCCATTACATAAGCAAGTCGCTAACCAAATATGATTGGTTCACTTGGATTAAGAGAATACAAAAGGGACACATTTTCTGACTCTTTCTATATAGGTCTCAAGGATGTCCAATTATAAAAACCTAGCCAGGATGGGGAAGACCATTGCTGCCAAGACGAGGATGGGTGATTCAATGGCAACGGCTGCCTTTTCATCAAAATGGTTTAACTGAGGGTTAGACAATTAAATCCCCATTATAAATTCCCTAGAATTCAACCTAATAAAAAACAGTATTTACAAAAATAGAGAGTACAACAGTAGTTATTAATATAGTTTTCATCTGGTATATAGTTTAAGTAGTGATCTATTATCAGCTTTCAATTGTTCATTTCTTCTCAAGGATATTATTGCTGTATGCAATAATTGGGAGACTCTTAGTGAAAAGAGTAAAGATTTGAGCGGGGATCTAGAGAAGAAGGAAAATAATTGGGGATTGCTGCCAACTGTATGTTGGACCAAAGAGACTCTCACCAGGGAATCTCAGAGAAGATTGGGTTGGACAGAACGAGGGAATTTAATCCTAGATCATGACATCTCAAGTATTTCAAGTGGGAATTCTGGCCAAGCGTTGGGCTGAGATATAAGAAATCACACTCAACTACGGATAATATTTGTCATATAATTATCAACTGATAATCTAATATACTATACAACTCAGACAAAGTGCACAGGAAACCGTTCCTGTGCAGTAAAAAGATTACTGGGGTTGTTTGCCAATAATAACCAACCCCCAAGTAAATTTTTACACTGCCCAAAGTCGCTGATATATAAGTGAGATAGGGTAATTGAAGAAGGATAAACATTTGTTGAAGAAAGAAAGCTGACAACAAGTATCTGCTGTAAAATATTAACATAAGTAAAGTGTTGTTGGGGCAATCGCTCCATATTATATGTTTTTAAGTGTGTTCTGAGGACTAATAATCCCCATATCATCCACTCAATTGCTCTGTGGGTTTGACCATGTACAAAATATCCCGTCAGATCTTAACCATATCACCAAAATTATAGTAGGGGGGAATTTGGACAATATAAAAGCATTGACCCAATTTATCTTAAGGAGCAAAAAATGGCCAAACTGGCTCATAAGTTGGCCATGACCAAGACAAAGGCCTCAATGGAATAATCCATATTGCCTGGACAGATTCAGGAAGATATATGAAATAGAAACATTGATCCAATTAAATGTCACAAAAAACCAAGCAGCCAATCCAAACCAACATGATTCAGCAGAACTTGATTTTGGAAAAATATGTCATCACATGGGTATTGCACACCCCCAAGGTTGCAAATTACAATACAAATGGGATGGAACATCAATAATCGAATTTGTCAGACACAACTGTGTCCAATGAGAACACACAAGTGCACCGCAGTGATAATTTGAAAGCCAACAAAGACAATAAAGGAACCAAAAAAGCAGTAATGAAAGGGTCAAAATATATCCCAGTGCCTACTCATCATTATGGAACTCGCAACAAGGATGTAAAGGTGAGTAAAGAGGGAGAAAGAGTAGAGCTGAGGGTCCTGATAACCGCTCCTGAGGTGCACCAGGCGTCTCAGTAGAGATTGGGACGTTAAACATAGCGGGACTCAAGGCCTTAACGTACTGGGTCAAAAGTTGAATCTCCTGCGCAACCCCCATCTGGACATCCTTGTGGTGCAGGAGACCCACTGTCTACCAGGGAAGGAGGAGGCATGGGAAAACATAAATCTTCCAACAATATTATTTTGGTTGCAAAACTGTAAGGTGATGGTACTTGCAAACCAAATTTTATATACATTAATAAAAATTCATTTTTGGATGGCCACGTTCTAGCCGCTACCTTCTCATGGCACAAAGAGGTGCACAAAATAGCCAGAATGTATGCACTAAACTTTGCAACGGAGCATCATGAGTTTCTATTGGCCTTTACACACCTTATCTCCAAGCAAAAACCTTCATCATGGGAGACATGAACTGCTGGATTAACCCAGACACTGACTGATGGCCACACACAACGGAGGCACCACAAGGGCACATAAAACTTTGCGTTTAAAACAACCTTTGGCCCATATAATCCTTTATCTAAACGATCACCTATCCTTCAGAACATGACGTGCCCCCATGTGCACAATGGTAAAATTATCTAAGCGTTGAGCATTGACCTTGTACTTGCGCCGTTAATCTCCTGACACCAAATTTATAAATTTAAAGCTACAAAAATCTTATTTTCTGATCATTAACTACTTTTAGTGTCATACACACCATTGAAAACAATCATTTAAGCACCCATGTGGTGCAGAATACGCCTGGAACATTTAACCAAATCAGAGTTTCATTTCTGGGTTTAGGAAATATCCTTTAACATGGGATTTTCAAAAACCTTTTTGCTCAGACATGTTGACCACTTGGAAATTTTCAAGAAAGCAAAAGTACACCAGATCAAACATACAGCATCAAGGCGATCTGCGCAGCTTTGGTCATCACGGATGCAATTGTGCCAAAAACTTATCATATAGAAAACAATGTCCTGCAAAAAGATACACCCCTGGATGGGGGCGAAAATGGGTTAAGGTATCCGCATTCTTAAACACTTTGATATGAAAACACCAACAATGTATTGGTTTTCACTTCAGAGAAAATAGTATAAAAGAAAGAGAAACATGTTTGAGCTATTTTTATCTGCCAATTTTTCTTCCATAAGAACACCATAGCCTGAACATAGGCTTGATAACTTAATAAATCAATAGCAGAAATATTGGAGGAAGTTCCAACTGAAGTACACAGGGTTTACATGATTTATATATATAAATTCAGTTTACAAGCGAAAATCACATTTTCTTGCCAGTGCACATATTGGCGCTGCGATATAAACCAACAATACAAGTAACTTAAATTTAGGAGAGTAATTATGGGAAGCAATGCGCAATGCACCATGAGGGAAATGCCATGGCCCTGATGGGCTTCTCTATGATTTTTATCAAGCATGTTTTATTAACATTTATAATATTCTTTTAGCTTTTATAAATATAAAATTATATGGAAACATGCCTTCTTCCTAGATGTTAAGAATTATACACAGTCACACTCTTTAAAACAAAAGATAGGTAAACTTATTTAACTGACGACCAATCTCCTTAACCAACAAAGTACCAAAATATTCACAAACATTATATAAAAAGACTAGAGGAAATAGCAACTGAAGAGATATCCCCTTTACAAAATGAATTTGTCCACAAAAGATCCATATGGGATAATATTCACGCAGTTGCTCATGTCTGTCTATCTAATACCTCCGGAGAGCTTGCCTTCATTGATTAACAGAAAGCCTACAACAGGGTGAACTGGACTTATCTCAGGGCGTGCCACCAAAAATTTAAGCTTCCAAACAGATTTATAACTGGGCGATGTTATTCACTGATTCAGCCACTATGGCTGTATGTGAAGCAGGTTTTCTAATTAATCCAGTTTTTTCACAAACGGGACTCCGGCAAGGTGACCCTCTAAGCCCTCTAATATGTATTTTTACCTTGAAACATTAATGCAGAATACAAATTCTCATAAATGGAATCACTGACCATGGTCAACCACCAGTAAAAATAATGGCTTTTGATTATGATTGTGTGATGGTTATCTACAACAGTCAAGATGCTTGCATACTTGAGAAGACAATAGAAGAATACCATCCATCAACAATGCATCACTCAATGCTGGAAAACTGAAATTATCCTTCTAGGAAATACCAGGCCCATTGGGCACCATCCACCTTGGGTCAGCAGACTATCACACCATTAAAACTCCACACCAGATATAATAGTTGAAACTCATCAATTACTTCAATTGAACTAACCTTAATCAAGCTGACATCTGGACCTGTCCGCCACTTGGGAGTATGGCTAGAAACAGAGGGTAAGCCAACACCATGATGTAGAATCATCTCCTGGATAAGATAACAAAATGCATTGTCTCCCCGCATGTACAACACAAGTCTAACTGGATGAGTTGCACTCTCCAATTTCAAGATAATAGTAATCATTTGGTTTATGGCTCATGCAATCACTATTTCACCGTCTTCTTAAAACAAAATATGCCCTGATAAATGGGTAGCTTTGGTCTGGACATAAATCCCCTGTGAGCCTTGAAACTTTATCTGGAATTAGGCAGAATGGAGGTATGGGGCTAACAAAGTATGTAGAACAAGCATCCCAAATACTAACTTGAATTGCCCAGGTGAAAAGTCCAGACCTTCCAAACCTACATTGGGCCCAAGCAGCAAGAAAGCTACTTTTCACATGAGCTCTGAATAGAAATTCCCATTCATCTAAACTCTTTGATTAGGTATCTGGCATCTTACCCAACCGCTGCAGGAATACATGGCACCCCTGTAGACTTTAAACAAATACTTTTTACCATGAAAAGAGCGGAATGAAAGATCCACATAAATGGCCAGAATAGCCAATGAGGCCGCTGAAGACTGATTTACAGACAAAAATTTAACAACTAAGTTTTTATAGACAACATAATAAGCCATAATCCAAGTACCATTGCCAGGATTAAATAAATGTATATAATGGACATATCATATAGCTTAGAAACCCAAATGATGATCTGGAGATACATACACCATCTACTACAACAACCCAGGATATGTGCACATGTATGGAGATGCATGCAGGAGTTTATATCAAATGGTAGAGCAATCTAACATCTCATAATCTTCATGCATAGTATGTGGTCAATATGAAAGTTTAATACACCACCAGAACAAAGTCCGCCATTGGTAGCTATATGGAAAAAGGTTATGCGCCTATTCCTCCAAGACAATGAGCAGATATTCAGCATAACCAGGAACATGTTTGCTCTCAACTGGAGTCACCTATTCATCCATCTCTACGGGCGTTAATAGTGGCAATAGCACTATGGAAAATCCATACGGTAGATTGGATTCACTTTGCAGGAAAAATCCCACCTCCATTAAGTAATCACTCGTTTCCACTACCATATATTGGAACATTTTAAGCATGGTTGTTTGGCAACATGAACCCACGCAACAAGAGACTAATCAGCTCATGGTTCCCAGTAAAGTTCCTTAATATAACTCCTTCCTACGCTCATGCTGCATCCAAGCATAAATCGGCATGAATCCCCATTCATCCTAAACCTGGCGGTTCTGTCTGAAAATTGGAGGGGCTATGAACCCTCAGGGTGTCCTTTAATATTTAGTCATTAGTATTGTCTTACATGGAAGTGTATTTCCCCTAGTCGAACCTCCCCAAATAAATTAATAAATGGATTTATAGAAATTGTTGTTTTATTGATAGAATAACAAAGTAACTCAGAACTCTACTTTAGGCAGATTGCTGAGTTTATACAGCATAAGCCATAAAAGGAGTGAAAGGCTCACACTTTAGTATAACACCTGAGCCGCTGGCAAATGTTCCCAAGTTGGCAGAATATGTCCATTATTTCTCATAAGTCCTCAGTTCTTTTCCAGAGCCTCCAGTATTGGATAAAATGAATGGCTCGCCCATAATTTTAGCTTGAGAATCTCTTTTACTTTCCAAGTGTTGGAGTTTTTTGCCCTTATGGGGTTTCGCTCTTTAGATCCTCGCACTGACACGCCCAAGGATTTTTAATTCATTTTCTCCAGGATTTTCCCCTTGATTAGGTGTGGCAATTTTACCCCTTTTGGGATTTGATCAGAATCCAGTGGTGGTGAGCGCACTTGTCAGCATAATTCCCTGTTTTTTTAATATACTCTATTGGCGAATTCCATGATAATAGGTGGTTCAAAATTCTCGCAGTCATGGGGTTTGAACTGGAATATTATGGGGGAGCAGCGGCAACCCACCGCTTGTTGAGTATGTGCCCTAGATCCACTATTTTTACCAGTGTCATTCTCTGGGGCAATTCCTTTCTTTGTTCAAAAGGGTATACTGCCTGTCCACACTAATAGCGGCGAGGATTCTTACAATACCCTTTCCTAGAAGGACAGGATCTATTCATCCCTCAGGACTAGAATAAGACATAGTTCTTATGAGGCAAGGATAGATTGATGGATACAATGATTGTGTTTGGGGGTGCTTGGGGGTTCTAATGCCTTAGGGTTTTTGGCTTGTAATTCTATGATTAATCTTGACATTTGGTACAGTCCTTGAAGGAATCCAACTGTCATCTTATGCCAGATATACTATCTAGGCCAAAAGGTATTGGACTCCCAACTTAACTCTCTGGGAGTCCAAGACCTCTTCCATCTCAAACCTCGGCGCTCCCTATATTAACACTAGATTGATCTCGGTGGTTTTTCTCCTTTTAAGGGGACAGAGTGGAGGCATGGAGGGTAATTTAATTTTCAGTGGTGGGAAGCTCTACGTGGAAGGACACACTGGGCAGGTCCTTGCTGAAGGGGAATGGGAGGCTCTCTTGCACGCCAGCTTCTGGAAGGGAACTTGAGGTGGATATTCTTTGTGTCCACCATCATAAGATCGCCCAACTGGTAGTTCAGAGATTGGCGCCACTTCCAATTGGTAAATTGTTTGGTGTCCTTGTCAGCTTTCATTAGCAAGTTTTTGCCTAATTGGTGTATCTTGTGGATGTGCGCTGTAAAGCCATCTGCCATGGGGATGTTGGATCATATCTGGGACTGATAGTAAATGCTGGGTTGTAACTTAAGTTGGCATAGAATGGTGACATCCTCATCAAGGCGTGGAGTGAATTATGTTGAGAAATTATGACTGGACGATAAGCCATATATCTGGCAGATTGTATTATATGAGTTGTGGTGAGCCTTGAGATTGAGTGGAAGATTATGTCAATTTGAAGCAAATTGATCAAAGTACTGATAGTTTTGCAACTGAGGGAATTCCTCCAAAGCCTCAAGTTAGAAAAAACCCCTAAAATGTAGCAAATAGAATATTACTAAGCAGGAGGGTTGTAACTGATTAGGAATACCAAGAATTAAGAGTTGAGGTTGAGAACGAGAAGGAGGAATTTTTTGAGTTGGAAGAAAAAGAAAGTTTTCAGAGATAGTTTGCATTTTTATATATAATAAAATAGTCAGTTGGGAAGATAGCTCCATATTTTATATATCTTTATCTTTAAGGATTGGCGATCTTCATATCATCCATCTGTTGCCAAGTGGTGATTTATCTGTGCAACCAGCATAGCGGATCTAAGTGATACCGCCAAAAGTTAACAGTGGTGCTAACCACAGGGGGCCACTGGTCAAATGCAGTGCAACGGCAACTAGGGCATCATGACGAGCACCCACTTTATTATGTCAGAATTTAATTAGGTTTCAGGACTGATACTTTGGGTAACCCATGGAGAGATTTAACAAGGAAATGGCGCTATCTATGGTGATAAAGCCAGGGGGCAGGGATCCCAGAATGGAACTGCAGTTAGCATTTTGTCACGCGCTAGAGTCAGACTAACAGGGTAGGTCCATGAACGTCACCACTCAGAAACTGTGGGGTATCATGGAATGGCTCTTGTGGATTTACCGCATCTATGAAGAAGATGTTGGGTGAACATGCCCTGAGTCTTTTTAAACCAACGTGACCAAGAAGATCGCTATAAATTGTATATGTTTTACCTTGACACAACCACAACGGGGTTGTCTCGCTGGCTCAGCTCACATGGAGCTGAGGAATACCTGGCTGCGTACGTTCTGCCTTCAATCCACCAACTACTGCATGTGTTGGACTGACATAACATTAAGATTGGTGATGCCATGCGTTTTGTCCAAGTGCAACAGAATGTCACTTGCCTCTTACTTGATCATCTCAAGCACTCTTTCTTGAAGATACAGGGGGAGCTAGTTCATGTAGACAGCCATGTTATAGACATCACAATTGCTGGGACAAAGTAGTTCCACGTTTGAAACATAAGTTACACTAAGTAATAGGAGAATTGTTAGCTCAGCGGAAACTTTTTGGAGAATGGATCCGGGATGTCTTGACACTGGATAGTATAACCAAGAACTTTATGTTGGAAATGGCTGAATGAGCAGAAGGGATTGAAACGGCAGTGGCTCAGACTATGAACTGGTTTATCCTGTTAGAGCGTTGAATGACTGATTATGCTGACTCTGTGGCAATTGAATTTAGTCAACTTCGAGCTGAGTGGAGTAACCAGTGGATGGCTGACCATTTGACCAGCTCTTTATTGGTTTCCTCAGAATACAGCCAGATGCTGGGTCAGATTAATCAGTCAGAGAGTGCCAGTCAGGAAGATTGGGGATAAGCCATCACTCGTCCGTTCATTGAGATGGTGGAGTATGCTGATATACAAGTGCGCTTGGAAACCTATGACAGGCCAATAAGGAGTTGGTGCAGTAATGAGCCGATCTAGTCAATCAAAGGGACGAGGTAAACTGACAAGCGCACAACACTAGATGGCAGAATGTGACAGTACATGGCACAATGGAGGATGTCCTCTTATGGCTTCATGAAATAAAGCATAAACTGGACAAAGAGCGGGAATTCCACCGCAAATTAAAAATGAATTCAATGAGCTTCAGCAGGGGGTTAGAGACGTGTGGTGTTGGTGCTATTTAGTCAAAGAAGTGCAGATAATTGACGAACTTTTCACTGAACAGGCTAGTGAGGGAGGTAAGTGTGCAGTCAGCGGTGAGTCTGGAGAAGAATACCATGGATTGTCTAGTGAGTACCCCCCAGGGGTCGTGGCAGTCCTATCCCATCCAACCTCTTCTTGGTCTAGATTGGTGGATTTTCATTGATCCTCATGACTCCATTCTGTCCCTCAAGGGGATGTTCCCTTGAACAATATAAACATATCCTGTCTGTTCCCCGAGTCTAAAGCACAGAGTCAGGTGATTTTGTTCAGATCAAAAAATTGCCATCTTTCAGTTGTAATGGGAATATGCAATGATATTTTAAACGATTCTAATTTGCTGTGGAGGGAGCATAATATTTGTGGAAAGTTAAACTGTTGTTATCTGCTTTGGATGTCAAGAGCACTGACCAGGTCACATTTTAACTAAAGAGTAGTGGTGTAACGTATCAGGAGGTGAAGGAGACCTTACTCTGTCTGTTTGGAGGCGTGTCAAAGATAACGAAGTGCAATGCCAAATTTTTGACAATACATATCAAAAGAATGAGTCTGGGGTGGAGTCTGAAAAGCAGTTAACGTCTGAAGATCATGTGTTAGTGGAAGCAATTACCTTAAACAACGAGGATGTAGGCATAGCCATGATGGCGGTAGTCAAGCCATATTGTGAACTTCTTAATGCTAAGACTTACATACTGCATGAAGATGTAGAGTTTCTAAAAATTGTTAAAACTTTACTCCATCTTTCTGCATGTTCAGTGCTCCCAATGTGGAGAATAAGGCCCCTGCAATCGCCGCCACATCCTCATCTAGAAATTGTCAGGCAAACAGCAAGTTATTTTAAGACCGGCCTTCCAGTTAAGTGCTGAAGCACCAAAACAGCAAGCCTGAGTGCCAGTGGCACTGCTGCTGGTATGACAGTTATGGAACTAGGAAGAAATTCCGCCATTAAGTACCCATAAGCCATAAATGTGTGTAAGAACCTAGCAAAATACCAGGTAAACACAGCCATAAACCCTGAGGGTTGTTGGAATATAGGCGGAAAGGGCGGTTTCGTTTTCTATAAAAACTGGAATTTGGGTAAATGGGTTTTTCTAAAAAGATAAATGAATAAAATTGACTAACAATTTTCACAGTGCAATGCAACTGATTAAAAAGTGTTTTATTGGTAGTGGGTCAAAGCAGGGATCAGGTCCCACAAATTCAACTTAACCTGGCGAATTTTGGGGGAAGGGGGTGATTTTAATTGGAACTGACTCTAAAGAATTCAGTGGCAGGATGAGTCACTTTCAGTTTGTCCGTAAACTCCTGGACTGATGCTCAACTGCGTTTTTGCCAGTTGATGTTACAGCATCTAGCCTGACGGGCAACGGGGATTACCCAGGACCCCCCTCATAGGGGCGGTCTTATTTGGTTGGAAACATGTTTGGGATGACCAACACACTCATTTTCCGGTTACTGGGGCGTTTGTTCAGCCAAATGAGTTGTGTTGGGCAAAACTTATAATCCTTGAACTAGGGATTTCAAATTATTGGTGACAATCACTGACGATTTTGAAAGGAATTTGGCAGTGGCAATCATATCACTTGATGGCTCGATGTCATCCACAATTTCAGCAAATAATTCTCACATGGTTTTTTTAATATCGGATTTTGAACATCAGGCTTTATTACCATTAGTTTCAGACCTTTTGACTTTAATTTGGTAATCTTGACGCAGATTTTCTCAATTTGATGGACAAATTCAGCTGAGGTGAGCACAGGTACCAGGAGGAATCTTAAGAGGGAGTGCTGTTACCCAGCACTTGTCTACCATGTGGGTGAGGTCGCCCTGGGTGACGAGGGGTACAGCCATCCTCTTTGGACCCTTCTTGTTTGGAAATAGAAAAATTGCCCAATATACACAAAGGCGACATTCCCCTGGACTTACATTAACTTTTCCTTTTGCCAAAGGAGGGCACCTCTGCCAGTAAACTGCATAAGGGCTATATTTTTGTGCGCCTTGGGCAACTTGATCGCTATCAAGGTCACAACTTTTGGGGGGGATAGGGAGCATCAGGGTGGGACTTATGAAGCGCCGCAACCATTTCCATGCAATTTGCATAATCACAGACCTTAACCCAACTGTTCTCCTAGGACAGATAACCCTTCTAGACAATGAGATACTGAAGTGACTTTAAGATCTATGGGATGCTAAGATGTTTTCCACCTTGGTTACTTCAATATCTTCAATTACTAAGTGCTCAGGATCAGCAGAGATGGTCCCCTTGAATGGGGATAACTGAGATACGTGGAAGACAGTGTGCTGTTTCCAATGAGCTAGCAACTTTAATTAGAAAGAAACATTGCCCAAGTCTTCCTCCACCAAGTGGGGATCCAAATGCTTGCATGCAAACTTCCAGGAAGGTACCTGCATCTACAAATGGCGCGTATCTAGCATAACATATGAAACCACCACTATGTCATGGCCAGGAAGCCATTTTTGTTCTGCAAACTGCTTTTAACCATCAATAGCCATTGTGAGATGCTCCCACGGTAAGGACTAGGTAGAATGAATGTGCTCAGCATGAACTGCGGCAGATGGGACCTCTGAGCGCAGACAGGGACCAACTAAAAAGAGGGATTATTCAACAACGTCGCTTCATAGGGAGAAAACCCCATAGAAGCATGAGTACTCAAATTGTAGGCAAATTGTGCGAGAAGGAGGTCATTGTCCCAGGTATCTTATGCTGCTGAAGCATAAGAGCGCAAATACTGTTTGAAAATTTGGTTAACCCGCTCAGTTTGCCCATCAGACTCGGGATGATACGCTGTGGAATGGCAGGGGGTGATTTTTTATATGGATAAAAACTCATTCCAGAAACGTGTGGTAAACTGGGGCCCACGGTCACTGATGATCTCCTGCAGGAGACCAAAGATTGAAAACACATGGCATACAAAGAGACGAGCGGTTCTTCTGAGATAATCACGGAAGAGCACAGAATAAATAATAAAATTTAGTAAAGTGATCGACCACCACCATCACTGCCGTAAATCCATTTGATCAGTGAAGTTCTACAATTTAATCTACAGACACCAATGTCCATGGACCCTCCACCTGTTGTAAAGGATGAATAAGACTCTTCCTTTCTGATTGATCTGACTTGTCCCATGCACAAGTAAAACAATCAGCGATCCAGGATGGTACTTCCTTTGATAAACCCACCCAAAGTAAAAGTCCGTTTGATCAACTTGGTACATTTCTTGTTACAAGAAGGCCAATTGTGGGAGGGTCGTGATGTGCCCAAAACACCTCAGCTCTAAAGAGAGGAGGAAACCAAACCTGCAACGAAAATAAATGTGACCCTCCACCAGGAAATATAGGGAATGTTTGTAAGTTTGAAGGGACAATTGGTCTGCTAACTCCAATCCCTTGGGGCAGGTCATTTGAGCTGCTAAAACCCATAAATAAGCGGAGCATCAGGAGCTAAATCTACAGACGTGACCACAGGTGGTACAATAGATAAAATTTGTTTGCTGGGGATCATGGTAACCAGGTCCACTTCCTCTGAGTCTGTGAGGCAATGAGCCAGGTTGCGGCTAAAGAAATTGGGGAGCATATTTAATGCACCTATCACGAATTTGTATCTGAAATTGAAACTGCACAAGTCCTGATAGTTGTGAGCTTGCCAATGTTCCTATTTCTGGAGTTTACTGAATTGTAAAGAGCTTAATGATCTGTTCACACAGTTAACTCATGCTGGGCACCCTGCAACAGATGCCTCCAATGATTCAACCCCATGCTACAGCTGCCAGCTACTTATTGTAGATGGCCCATGATTGCTCAGTTGAGGAGAATTTCCTGGAAAAGTAGGCGACTGGATGTTTTAAACCATCGTGCTCCTGGAGCAGAACTGCCCAACTTCTACTTAAAAAAGTATCACATGTGACACTATATGGTTTGGAGGGGTCCGCATGTTTTAGGATGGGGGAGATAAGAACACTTCCTTAATTGACATGAACGCCAGCTGAGACTTGAGTCTCTAATGAAAAGGTACATTCTTACCCATGAGGGGGTAAAGCAGAGTGGCTAACTGGGAAAGGGCTGGGGAAAATTTCTTCAGGAAAATAATGATGACCAAAAAACTTCTTAGTTTTTTTGGGTTGTTGGAGTTGGCCATTAACGGATAGCATCCAACTTGTTGGGAGGAATTGCATAACCATCTTGTAGGACCAGGTTCCTGAGAAAGGTTACTTCCTCCTTATAAAACTCGAAATCTGATGGTTTGATGAAAGGCCCACCTTGTGCAAAGCAGCCACGACCACTTCCAAGACGTTTGCATATTGTTCAGGAATTGGTGAATAAACCAAAATGTCATCAATATATGTGACCGTGCATGTAAATGGAGGTTACCCAGCACAATATCAATCATTCTTTGAAATGTGGCTGGCGCGTTCTTCAACATAAAGGGGATTACGCCGAATTGAAATATACCTTAATTTGTTCAAATTGCGATAAGTCATTCTTGAACTTCCATCACCCATATTTTGTTGAAGACATCAATAAGATCAAGCTTGGAGAACACATGAGATTTAGCAATCATTTGACTAATAGTTTGCTCCAGGGGCAAAGGGTAGGGACCATTCACTGTAATTTTGTCTAGATGTCCATAATCCATGCAGAGACAAAGAGAACCATTGGATTTCTTGCCAAAAACGATGAGAGAAGCAACTAGTGACGTCTCTTTATATAACCACCCTTTCTTAATCATATCATCTAGCCGGGTGTTAAGAGCAGCCTTCTCCTCTGCTGCGTGTGGATACAAGGGACAGTTAATGTTCACCAACTGTACTGCTGTTCGGAATCCTAGGCCAAATTTTTGTGTGAGAGGGAATATGGTCCTCCCTCTCAGAATCATTGATACTTTGATAGTGCATCAATTCTACAGAAAAACAGAGGGAAGGACTGCAGGGGAAATGAGGGAAGTGATGGAGCTTCGGCCTTGAGTTTTCTTAAAGGTATTAACTAAAAAAAGTCTCCCTCCATTTGATCATTAACAAATGACTGCATATTTGGCTCCAAATGAATTTTTAAATGTTGTCAGCACCACCATCTGACCCCCAAGATTACCGGAACACTAAGTTTGGCATTGCTGAGAACTGATCGCAAAAGCTAAACTGATATACTGAGAAAGGAACCAACTGACGGACTATATATGAGGTCTGGGAGGCTGATAAAGCAACCATCACTGAAGGACCTAGGTCCTGGTCAATCTACAATAGTTGGTCTAGCTCAACGCTCAGAAAATTACCCGTGGCTCCAGTATCCACCAAAGCCTCAAAGGAAAAGTGGTGAAACCCAATACTAATTTTCATGGGCAGTTAAAGTAGGCGAAATTTTCTTTATTGGCAGCTGTAGTTGAATTTGTAGATATGGAAGAGATGGTACTAGGATTGAGGGAACCCACTAGGTTTGTAGCAGGAGTAAGCCCTCCATAAGTTGGAATGCCAGAACATACTGACATGGGCATAATGGCCATGAAAACTAAGGGATGTAGTTTGGACAATTCAAGAGGGACTAGACTATTATGGCCAAAGTAAACTTTTTCACAACCTGATTCAGCTGAGAAAAAAGGACCATTGCTACGCCCATATCAACGAGAAAGGTTGAAATGGTTAGGAATGATGGTTGGTCGATTATGTCAGGCAAACAGAAAGTTTTTCTGAACGGCAGGCCAGTTTAAGAGCTGAAGCACCCAAACGGCAATCCTAAATGCCAGTGGCACTGCTGTTGGTACAATGATTATGAAAATTTAAAGAAATTCCGCCATTAAGTACTCATAAGCCATAATCATGTGTAGGCACCTAGCAAAATACCAGGTGAATACAGTCATAACCCCTGAAGGTTGTTGGAATATAGGCGGAAAGGTTGGTTTAGTTTTCAATACAAAAACTGGAATTTGAGTAAATGGGTTTTTCTAAAAGTTAAATGAAGAAAATTGACCAACAATTTTCACAGTGGAATGCAACTGATTAAAAAGTGTTTGATTGGTAGTGGGTCAAAGCAGGGATCAGGTCCCTCAATTCAACTTAACCTGGCAAATTTTTGGGGGAGGGGGAATAACTTTAATTGTAACTAACATCAAAGGATCAGTGGCAGGATGAGTCACTATCAGTTTGTCCGTAAAAGCCTGGACTGATGCTCAACTACATTTTCTCCAGTTGGTGTTACATCATCTAGCCTGACGGGCAACGGGGATTACCCAGGACCACCACTCATAGGGGCGGTCCCATTTGGTTGGAAACAAGGTTGAGATGACCAACCCACCTGTGCCCAGTCACTGGGTCATTTGTTCAGTTAAATGAGTTGTGTCAGGCGTAACTTCCAATCCTTGAACTAGGGGTTTTTAAATTATCAGTGACAATCTCTGACAATTTGGAAGGGAATTTGGCAGTGGCAATCATATCATTTGATGGCTTGATATCATTCATGATTCCAGCTGATAATTCTCTTTTTAATTTTTTCCATATATCAGGTTTTCTGATTTTCAAGCTTTATTACCATTGGTTTCAGACCTTTTGACTTAGATTTGGTAATCTTCGCAGATTTCCTCAATTTGGTGGACAAGTTTGGCCAAGATGAGTATGGGTACCAGGGGAGGAATCTTAAGAAGGAGTGCTGTTACTCAGCGCTCATCTATCATGTGGGCGAGGTCACACTGGGTGACAAAGGTAAAGCCACCCTCTTTGGACCTTTCTTGTTTGGAAATGGAAAAAATCGCCCAATCTATGCAAAAGGGACATTCCTCTGGACTTACAGAAATGGACCATAATAACCCAGTTCTAATCCGTTGTGAAATCCTCGGCCACCCAATATGTAAGTGGGTCATTTCTGAACTCTTTATGCACAACTGGCCCATACCCAGCCTAATTTCAATCCTTTGGTTAACTTTCAACCTGGACCTTCAGGTGTGAACCATAGATGGGAGCCAGTTATGAAAGCTTATCTTTGTGTGGCCAAGAAGGCCTCTATGCAGCTAACTGCCCAGGCAACCTGCATGTTCATTTAGTACCATCTGTTTTGATCAAAACAGGGAAAAGCTTTAACAGAGTAGGATGGGATGCTCAAACTTCGCTAATCCAAATTTAATTGTCCCTGGTGATTCTCATGAGTCTCGTTGCACTGGTCCTGGTACCCAATCTGACGACTTATTATATCAACAACCTCCACATGATGTCTCAGCCTCAATTCAAGAGAGCAACAATAACCCTTCAGGATCTGAGATCTTCCTAGATGTGCAAAAGCCGTATGTCTAGCAAATTCTTGAACAAAATGGCACAATTAATGTTGTACCCTCAGCGGACGTCGCCTTCCTGGTGGGGGTAAACGTAGCCATTCCACTAGAAATGATTGCCCAGGAGTATCCTCATGTCAGTGCAGGTATTGTCTTTTTTTCTTGGTGACAAAAAGCCCTTGGACGTTCATGTAATAAACACCAATAGTTCTCCTTATTCAGAGTGTACCTACTATGATATTTTTGTTCAGAACACAAAAAACTGAGCTATTATAGATAATGGTGACCTAGTAAAATAATCTTCACCAATCTTGTGGCTAATCTTCCGCTAAAACCTGATGTGGAACACAGAGTAGTGTATGGGACCACGGGGGCAAAGAGCACTGTGTTAGAAGGAGCTTATAGTGCGTTACCTCTAAGAATTGGCTCAGTAAGAGCTTCCTCTCCAGCAGTGGTCCTACCTAACAACTATGACACGTTGATTGGTGCTGCGTTCATGCGGCAATTTGGGGCCATGGTCAATATGGCGGAAGAAACCATAAGTATACTAAGACAACAGTCACCATTTACTTTACTTCAAGCGGAGTCTAAAAGGACCTAATCCACAACAGTCAGACTAATCTGGCGTATAACGACAGGATGATTTCTTTCCAATACTGGCAGATGAAGCAGAGAACCAGAGCCCTCCCTAACCAGATCTACTAGTACAAAGATATTTCGCTACAATATGCAAACACTTTAAGCATACCATCTAAGCATCGGGTCATGATAGGGACAGAGCTTAAAATTGGTATCCCAGAAGGTTTATAAGGGAGATTATGGGGCCCTACCAGCATTCATGGCTCAAAACCCATCTGACTCCTGGGTTATTGTTGCCAGGGAACAGGGAAGTAAAAATATCAATAGTGAACCTAAAGAAGGAGTTCATGACTGTCCAAAGACACCAAGTGGTGGCTTATTTTACACCTGACACTATTGAAGAAGTTCATTGCATTCATGAAATTTGGGTCTTGGGAGGACCTCATCCTACTAGTAAAAAACCATTTGGTGTAATGATAGTGGTTCAATGGGAAGCTCTGACTGGGCTGTTAGAAATACAGAAGGATAGAGTGATGGCCCTGTTCAAAAAAACCAAGGAATTTTTGAATCTACTGACCACAACTTGGGATGTGTGCAGGGGTTGTGCATCAGGTAGACACGAGCATTCACCCCCCATTTGTTCACGTCCTATTCAGCGCTTGAAAGTGCAGAGGAAGTTGTCTCTAATGAGTTAGACCAATTGATCAAACAAGGGATGTTAAAGACATCCAAGAGTCCGTAGGCATTGTTGGTGCTTATTGTTAAGAAATAAATATGGCACAAACTGGGTAAATTGACTACCAGAAGCTTGATAGTGTCACAAAGAAAGATTTCTACCCCCTCCCGCGGATTGATAATGCTTTGGATTGACTGGGAGGGGCTAATTATTTTTCTGCCATGGATTTGATATGAGGGTACTGCAAGTCGAATTGCCAGTGGTGGAACAGGAGAAATGCGCTATAATCACCTTTAAGGGGTTGTTTCAACCCATGCTTGTGCCCCAAGGATTATGTAACACCCCAGCTACGTTTCAGTAGGAGGTGTACATAATCTTAGATGATTTGAAGCTGTCCTGCGTCCTAGTTTACCTTTACAATATCAATGTGTTCTCTCCTGATGTTCACAGAACATTTGGACTATTTGGAACAAGTGTTCCGCCGCCTTGTTGATGCAAACATTAAGAAAAAACCTTGGAAGGTTTATTGATTTAATAGCAATTATTATACCTCAGGTTTGTAGTGGACTTAAAGGTCCTAAAACCCCATCTGGCAAAGGTGAATGCCATACATAAGATGACACAGCCAGAAAATAAACAAGATTTTTTTTGTTTTTGGGAATGGCCGGGTACTACTGGTGGTCATTCCTAACTTCAGTTGTATTGGGGCTCCGCTCTTTGAGTTATTAAGAAGAACGCCACCTTTGACATGACTGATCAATGTCAAAAGGCTTTTGATGTCTTGTGGACCACATTGGCAAGCGTTTAATTTGTAATGTCCCAACTTTGAAAAACAATTCATAGTGCTAACAATTGTATCACTTTCTTCTGTAGGGGAAGTATTATCTCAGAAGAATGATGACGTATAGAGCACCTTGTTGCATTTTTTAGCCGGAGCTAGAAGTGTCATGAACAGAATTACACTGTGACCAAGTGAGAGTTTTACACGGTGTTATATGCATATAAACAGTTCTGGGTATACCTCCACGGGTGAAATTCCAAGTGGTAACGGATCATGCATCCTTGCATTGGCTTCAGAATCTCAGTGAACCTCTATGATGGCTCATGTGATAAGCATTGAAGCTCCAAGTGTATGACTTCGAGATAGTACACCAACTGGTGGCAAAATTTCAAGATGCAGAATGTCTTTCAGGTTACCAAAGGTCGCCATTATGGCGGATTTAGCTTACATCATGTAAAAGAAGATGGTGGTGAAAAATTATAACAAACCGCCACATGTGATAAAAACGCTAGATAGGCTTAGACAAGATACCTTCTTGCGCAGTGGGGAACTATATAAGAAGATTGGAGAAGCGACGCTGAGTTTTCCAAAGCCCTCCTCCAGGCCAGCGATTGTCTTGGATGCAAATAGGACGGTAGGGCATGAGAGGTTGCATAAAACATTGGAGTTCTTGCGACCCCACTACTATTGGGAGAGCATGCATTATGAAGTGCTTAAGATGGTGGTTGTTATCATCATGCAAAATGAAGAAAAATTTCCATAAGAAGATCACCTACCAGCTGGTTAAGCCCTGTTTCGCATATCATACTGTTTCACCTGATGTGGTGGTTCTTTGCCAACTGGCGCAAACCGATCTAAATATATAATAGTATAAATTGATCAATTGACAAGATGGGTGATAGCCAGAGATATTAATGATTTGGGGGCTGTCATTACCGCCAAGTTTATCATGGAGTGTGTCATAAAGCGACATGGCTGTCCGCAGCTTATCCTCATGGACAACAGAACTAATTTTAAGTCGCATATCCTGCCCAAGTTGAACACACTGATGGCAATCTGCGGGGTCTTGACTACATCCTATTACCATGAATCTAATGTAATGGTGGAACAGGTCAAAGGAACACTGGTAAACGTTCTCCGCAAGCTTGTAAAAGATTAGACCTCTGAATGGAGTACCCTCCTATCCACTGCTGTCTTTGAATATAGTATCAATTACCACTCGTCAACCATCAAGAGTCCTTTCCAATTGCCCTATGGTAGACATATGGCTTTGCCCGCTCTGCTTTACTTGTGTGTAAAGGATACTGGCGGTGTAGAACCGCATCGTTATTTAACCAATTCAATGGAGATGCTGATAAAACTACAAATGGAGGTACATTCTACCAGCTTAGCTAAGAAGATTTGCACTCTGGCTGACTAAAGTAGACATAGTGGACTCCCACAGTTCTCTGTAGGAGATCATTTCTTGTTCCACAACCAACATTGATTTTGAAGGAAGAACTAGCTTGCTAAAAATTGGGCTGAGCCATTTGAAATAATTGAGAATACTTGTATTAGTGCCTACACCATTAAGGAACACATGGGTTAATTTCAACTGAGTTCATGCAAAGTTCTTCCAAGCATACAAACAATAGAAGCTTATCATCCAGTTAAGGGAGGGGGTAATTTCAAGAAATTAATATGACTGAGTGATAAGCCCTATATATGGCGGATTGTATTATATGAGTTGAGATGAGCCTTGAGATTGAAAGGAAGATTATGTCAATGTGAAGCAAATTGATCAAAGTACTGATCGTTTGGAAATTGAAGGATTTTCGCCAAAGCCACAAGTTAGAACAATCCCTAAAATGTAGCAAATTGAATATTACTAAGCAGGAGTGTTGTAACTGATTAGGAATACCAAGAATTAAGAGTTGAGGGTGAGAATGAGAAGGAGTTTTTTGAGTTGAAATAAGGAAGAAATTATGGAGATAAAGTCTACGTTTTTATATATAATAAAAGAGGCAGTTGGGGTGATAGCTCCATATTTTATATCTTTATTTATTAGGGATCAGCAATCTTTATATCATTCATCCGTTGCTCAGTGGTGATTTATCTGTGCAACCAGCATAGCGGATCTTAGAAATACTTTAAAAAGTTTCAAATTGGTATAAGCAAACTGAGCTAAAGGGACGTCATCCACCCATGTGTCATGTGAGGTGGTACATAGCGACGAAGATACTGCTCCAATGACTGGTTTGTTTTCATTTATCCATAAGACTGTGGGTAGTATGCGTAATATCAACAGTATTTGATTTTTAAAGCCCCACACAAGGTGTCCTAAAATTTTGCGGTGGATTGGGGACCTCTGTTGCCCACAACTTCCTGCTGAGCACTGAACCTGGTGAAGACATGAGACACAAACAAATGGGCCATGTTTCTCGCAGTGGTTGTCAGTAAGCAGGGGATGAGTATGTAGTATTTCATGAAATGATCCACCACCACCATGATTACGTCATACCCCTGTAAGGTCGTCAGGGCTACAAAGAAGTCTACCAATATCGATGCCCAGGGGCCCACTACTGGTTGGAGGGTTATAAGTCCATCCCTGCTCGTCTTCTCCAGTGTTAATCACATGCAGATGAGGCAGCATTCTATCCAGGTGGGCACTTCCTTTGTTAGTCCATCCAGTCATATGTATATTTGATCAGAGTGATATATTTTTTTGATGAGGTACCCTTGGTCAGCAATTGTGATGTTCCTATATGAATAGTGGTCATAAACTTTAGGTACCCATACCCTGTCGCAAAAGTAGATTACCCTCTCCTTTTGAGTATAACACTTGGAGGGGCTTTTCCCTGTTGGATCCCTTTGCTCAGGACTTGACTTTATGGGGCTTCAATTTGGGCATGCAGTACAGCCTCGAGAAGTGGGGTTCAATGTCAGTTATTGAATTGTTCTATGGGTATTATGTGGGTAAGGATTGGCCAGGTCAGTATTGAGCTGAGGCAGTGGCCCATCAGTGGCTTTTCTTGGCTTGGGGGTGGAGGTAATTGCAGCAATAGCTGCTGATACCCAGGGATCTGCTGCAATCTGCTCTGGTGGAATCACTATCACTAGTTCAGTATCCTCCCTGAACTGGGTCTAATTGATGAGTTTCTGCTAAGGATATCTGGAAGTATGCGCATCGGCACTAAGATGAACTAATAATTAAAATTGATATTGAAGAGGCTTTGGTGCATCCTCATTTGTTAGTGCGCCAACTTCTGTGGCTTGCAGAAATATGTTAGTGACTTGTAGTTTGTGCGCACTGTCACTGTGTGCTTTTTCCTTGCAGCAGGTATTTTAAATGCATCAATGACCAGGTGATGTCAGCCAATTCCATGTCATAGATCGCCTACGCACGTTTGGCGCCTGTAAATTTCTGAAAGAAGTACGCCACTGGGTGTTCCTATCCATCATGATCCTACAATATAATGGCTCTTATGGCTGATCTGGAGGTTTCACAGGCTACTATGAATGGTATATTCTCATCAACATAGATAATCACTGGCGCAGTAGTGAAGACCTCTTTGATGGCGTTGAATGCTCTTTTGCATTCTTTCAACTAGATTAAAGGCATATGTTTTCCTTAAGGGGATAAAACAAAGCAGCCAGTTCTGAGATTTCCAGGGAGATTTTTAAAGATAAGTGAACAATCCTAGGAAACTATGCAGTTGCCTTTGGTTAGTGGAGGTAGACCATGATTGTAATGCTTCAACTTGGAGGGAGCGATGGCGTGTCCAACCTTGAACACAAGATTTTCCCAGTAACTGTACTTTATCTTTAAATAATTACATTTTAAAAGCCTCACATGAAGGCCTGCCTTCTGTAGGGCTGCGGCCATGGTTGCTAAATCCATTCTGTGCTGTTATGGCATGGGGAAGTGGACAAAAATATCATCAATGTATGCTACAGCGCACGTAAAGTGGAGGTCACCTAGACCATGGGTGATGACCCTTTGGAACATGGCAGGGGCATTTTTGAGGCCAAATGGCATGACCCTGAAATGGTATATTCTGTGGCTGGTAAAAATCGCCATCAGACATTCTTAATCTTCTTTTACTCTGACTTGATGGAACGTGCTCTCCAGGCAAAGGTTTGAGAACAGCTTGGAATTTTGCAATAGCTTGATATGGCGACCTTGAGTGGTAGATGATAGAGGTCAGGCATGCAGAAGTTGTTCAGATGGCCATAATCCACACAAGGGCATAAAGTACCATCCATATTGGGTGAACAACACTAAGGTTGATACAGGTTAGGTTTGTTGGATTTTAGGCGTTAAAGATGCTCTCTGGTGGCTTTTTAACTTAATTCTAATAATTTGATCCAGGGTTTTTCACCACTTATATAAAAAATAAAAAACACTAATAAATATTAAAAAAATGTTTTTATATGTTTATTAGTTGTTGCACCGGGGTAGGAGAAAACACTGATTATTAATTGGTGCTTAGTTTTAAAGTGACTTGGAGCTTCAAATACGTTAGGCACTAATTTCATTATTAGATTTGAGCCTAATTTAAAGGAATGGACATTTGACTTATCAGTGCTCTTGAACTACAACTCGCTTTGACAGAATGGCTGATGGAGGGTCGAAAGGAGGTATGACATATCTATGAGGCAAAGATTGTATATATTGAGCCAATCACCTTGGTGGAAATAGTTGCACCTTGAGAGACCCCCTCCAATGCTATAAAAGGGGGGTTCATGGTGTAGGTGCTTGGATTAAATTAGAAGTGGTGGGGAGGAACAACTGATGGACTTCCCTGATTTCGCCGCATAGTTAGTGAAATTTGCTTACCAAAACTCGTGTTATTTGCCTGAGAATTATTAATAAAGGTATTGCCACAATTTGAGTGGTTCCAAAGCGAATTGGCTAGGGTACTTTTTCCAATTGTATCATTATATTCATCCCAAACTCTCTTCTCACAATACTGGACTTGCAATTGTCTGATAAGGTTTTCTTTATTATTCATCCCTTAGCTAACATCTTGTCAATCCGAGTATTTAGGGCTTGTTTTAGTAGCAATGTATGGGTACAGTGGGCAGTTGATTTTAATGAGATGCACCATCATGTGAAAAACAAATTGAACTCAGAATGGGGTGGCAATTAATTCGCTCCATTGAAGCTGAAGTTCTACTTGTTTAGCTCAAGGATATGGGGCAAACAAGGAAGTTTGGGATAGCGTCAAAGTGGTTTATTCTACAGTTGCTGCAATGACATTGACTTTCATTGGGGTGGGGAACAGGATTACTCCTGTGTGGTAGCTTGAGGTGAAAGCGAGAGATTCTGTTTAAAATTTATGGATACTAATTCCAGTGACCGTCCCAAGCCTAATATCATAGAATAAAGTAAATTGGGTTCCACAAAGTTAGCATGAAAGTGTTGTCCATGGGCAGAAAAG
>JAKSZP010017859.1:0-31457 GCA_022478985.1 Massospora cicadina | reverse complement strand
ATATTAATAAAGCATTATTTTATACTTTTTTTAAAAAAGAAGATTCTCACTTGAGAAAATTTTTGGGGCATCCATCGGGGGATCCCACAAACTGGTGCTCACTAATTCCCCCCTAATACTTGAAAAGATCAAGGATGGAGGTGTCAACATGAGCAGCTCTCCTAAATTTAGATTAGTTCTTAGAAAGTCCCCTTTCTCCCATCTAAAAAAGTTGGTAAGGTTCAAATTACCCAAAAAGGGATGATAACCCCGGGGAAGGGACTTTTCCTTTTTATACATTTATAAAGTGATGGATGGGCCACTGACAAAAAAAGTTCAGTACATACTTCCCTGTTTAAGCCGCAAAGCCCAAGAGCTGATCGTTCCCACCTGATCCTCAGCACATCTGGCCAGATGTTAAGAAGGCCCTCTTTAATTTTGAACCAAGCAGAGTTATACAGGGAAAACGGGCTTTCATGGCCTTAAGTATGAGGGTGAGACCCTCTTTAGTTTTGCTGAGGGTTCTATCTCAATGTGGTTGGCACATCTAACCTGTTACCCGGGATGACGCTATCACCGCCATATTAGGGGTTAGCTTCACAACCATCTTTCGCCAATATCATATCAGTGAAATGCCACTTCACAAATTTTCATGATAAAAAAGAGGCCTTGTTAAGTTCATTTTCCCTTTTAGATGAGCTGCAGCCGGAACCGTTGGAGGTGAGTCCACATGTGCCTTTCCCCCCTGCAAAACCTGTTCTTCGGGAGACTTAAAAAGACATTCCTCATTCAGTAAAGCGGAGATTCCTACATGGGTTCCCTTCAGCTCAGTCAATAGGTGTGTGCCATAGGGGTATATCCTCCAGAACTACTGGGCTGAAAGAAGGGTTTAAAAGGGAAATAATTCCCCCAATTTGTGTCTGTCCCCCCCATTTAATTAAAACCCTTGCTCATGGTTGGGGCCCCCCCTGAGGCCGATTTGAGGGGGAAAATTTTTGGGACTACTTTTTGGGAGCCCGGGAAGTGGAGGCCCCTGATCACCAAACGTGGAGGACCCAAGAAGCCACCAACCTGAGGATGTTTATCTCAGCTAATTTCTGGGGGGCCAATCTTATCAATACTGCCAGTGATGGAAGGTGTTGCCCCCATTTTCATTATCCAGCATGGCCATACCATGCAGTCCATCCAGGAAATTATCCCGAGACCAGGGCAAATTAACCCCCAAATTTCCATTTTAAAGGAGGTCTTAGCGCATCGCCCACTTCGGGGGGGATACTTTGAAGGTCAAAGTGGTTATCCAAAGGTTTGGGTGAGGCATTTTATACAGGCTCCCCAGTGAATGCAATCTCCTCCGTTAAAAAAAGATCCAACCACCTGATTTAGTCAACCAAAATTTTGGGAAACCCGCTTCCTAAAAACCCATGCACTGGGTGTTACTTTTCCCTTCCCCTTCGTATTAAGCTTATTCAGGCCCCAGCAGTCTGGATATAACGATTATAGATGCTTATAGGTACCAGTTTAGATCGAGTAAAGGCATCATCAATATAAAAGGGTCCCTATCTTTAATAACATGAATTTCTTAGTCTTATAAACAAAACTCATCAAGAATGACTACACCCCCTAGTTGAACCCCCCTTCCGCTTTCCTTCACATTATGTCACCCCCCCCACAACACTAAAAAATTTTAGATTCATGAGGAGTGATATTAATTTTTGCGGCAGATGAGGGGGATTAACCCGGGTGAACAAAGTGGGACAAAAAGTCAACCCCAAAAACCCCTTTTGATCTTTTAAAGGGAGGCTGATTTAAAGGATAAGTTGCTCCGACAGCCTAGAAAAGAGAAGCTCCTCTAACCCCATGGGAGCCATTTCTCTGAGGCTCAAGAGAATCCCCTTCCAAAAATTTACCCTTGAAAACCCAGTCAAAACCCTTTGGCACTGAGGATGAAAAATTATATGCTGGAAAGTCTAGCCAAGAAACAGGACTAAAAAGGGTAAACGCAAATGAGCTCTGAGCTCCTCTACCTTCCCCAAGTGTGATGGGGTTTTATATTACCACAATCGAAATCTCCCCAAAGTGGCAAACTTGGACCCCTGGGAGGAGCCAGTTCAATCATGCCAAAGAGAGGAAATGAGTATTATAAAGTCTTTGGGAACTTTTCTCTCCCCAAACACTTTTGCAACTTATTCAATTCAACTGACCTTTTGATTCTCACAGAGGAGATTGCTCCCCCATGTGGGAGCAGTTGTGGCAAGGTAAGAGGGAGGGGGAGGCCCGCAGCCCAAACGTTAAAAAACGCCCTGGAGAAACCGGTGGAATAAAAAAAAACGGGTTATTTCCCCAGAAATTCTCGCTTGGAAAGGGATGAAACCCAAATCAACCGCCACACTCCAAACCTTTTTTAAAAAGAGTCTGTGTTTTGGAATCCAACAAACAGCTTTATAGGAAAAATTTTAGGGGGTGCATTTTTTTCCTGACCGCGGTGAATCGCACCTCACTCCATGTCGGGTTGGCTGGATGGTTTAAAAAAAGGAGGCAGCAGATGAACTGGTGGGCAAGGATCACCCCCCTGAAGGGCAATGGGTTGTCAAAACCAAACGCACCAGTGGTCCCAACAAAATTTTTCCTATTTACTTTTTCCTACTAAGTCAAAGTGCCATTTTGGGGCAGCACCTGAAAGATTCTAAATGGAAAAAAAATTTTTGAGATGAAATGCTGATGCCACACCTTTCACCAGCAAAGCCATTATTTCCAACTGAGGAGATCGCAAAGGACCTAACCCAGATCCCAAAACCCCATATATCAATATTAAGGACATACCACCCCTCCTTTCCAGGAACCTGGAACCCCTCCCCCTCTGCACCCACTGGACACTTGGCCAAAGGCAAGGGATGCCCCACCAAGGAAGGCATCACATTCCAAGAGCACCTCAGTGGGTTGGCCAGGGGGAGGCACTATGAACAACCACAAGCACCAAAGAGGCTTTCCCGTGGGGAGCACAAGGCTGCTACCTAATGGTAAAACCTATCTCCCCTCAAGAGCAGAAGAAGGCCAAACAGGCCCACAGGGCCACGGCCAAGGAGCTGGCCAAAGTCACCTCCACTATCCCACACTCCCAACACCAGGAGGACATTAAAACCTTTGTGGCGGAAGCAACTCGGGAATCCATCAACTAATCAGATTGGGAAGCCCTAGCCAATTGGGCCATCCAATCTGAGGATCCGATAATTGACTCAATCTCACACAACCTTTGCAACCAATCTCCAGTTGAAACTGACTTGGTTTCTAACCTACCTGAAAAATTTTTTTTTTGACCTGAATGTTGATGCACCAAACTCATCCGCACTGCAAAAATTCTCTACATTGGGGAAACAAAAAGTAAAGGCAAAAGCCAATGTGAACCTTTCTGCTAAAATTAACAAAACCACCGATAGCATTGCTGAAAACACCCGCGCTGCTGTGAAGGCCCATGGGGATCTAGAGGCTAGTAGTCCTGGGTGCCCACCCCTTCACACCTAAAGTGCGATGGGGTAAACCTTCACTTTAGGGACGTTGAATATCGCTGGACTCATGGATTCTCGTCCCAGGCTAGGAAACTGAGTTTTTACAAAAAAATTTACCCTGGATATCCTGGCCATCCAGGATTTCCACTGTCCATGAGGTTCCGAGGATGCTTGGAAAACTATGCTCCTCCCTTCCCTATCCTTGTGGTCAGTGCACTGTAGAGGTGCTAGTTTAGAAAAACAACTTTTTTTTTTAATTTTTATCATCAGAATCCTTCCTCAATGACTGAGTCTTCATTGTCACTTTCTCATGGGCTGACATGGTGCACACTATAGTCAACATCTATGCCCCAACCTGTGCATGAGAGCGTCAGGAATTTTTCTTATTGGTCAAATCCCTCCCCACACCCCCAGACCCTTTCATAGTTGGTGACATAAACTGTTGGCTAAACACACCCATGGACCGTTGGCCTTCCTCCTCCCATGCCCCCCAGGGTCACATAGAACTTCGCGTTCTAAAGGCCACCCTTGGGTTAATAGATGCACTGCCACAGCAAGCCCCGCTGCTTGAAAACATGATGCGCCCCCACGTCCACAATGGCCAATTAAGGTCCATGACCTGCATTGACCTTATCCTCACGCCGGCGAAATTTCAATCTCACATTTCCTACTTCCAAACAACAAAAATTGAATTCTCCGACCACCGGCTGGTCTCAAGAAACTACCACTTACCTGTCACAGTGGCTAAGGCCCCACATTGGTGCAAACTCCACCCTCCCGACTTGCATCGCCAGGATTTTCCATTTGGGTGGAATCAGCAACTTTGGCAAAAGAGTTTGTTACACCATTTTGCGTGGACCCAATTTCCACATGGTCAGCCTTCAAAAAGGATGACATCCGCCACTCTCGCCACCTCTCCTCCTGACACTCATGAGCCACATCAGCTGTCATTTTGCACGCTCTGGCAGAGTTGGCACACCTGGAGTCCAACATCCCAGCCACAGGCTACAGCCCTGCATGGGGCTGGAAGTGGGCGGAGGCAGCTGCCCACCTCAACGCGCTCAAAAGGCAACACAAACATCAGGTTTGTGTTCAGTACAGGGCCAAATGCATTACAGAGGATGACAAGTGCACCGCATATTTTTATAAAAAATTCTTCGCACCACACCAGAGCGTAGCCTGCACACAGGTGTGGAGATCGGATGATTCCGTCATGGATACGCCAGCTGAAGTGGCAATGAAATACAAAAGTATTACTCTGAGTTATACCGATCTGATCCAATTCTGCCAGCTGAAGTGGCAAAATTTTTTGACCAAACCCACTTCTTCACCGTTTCCAAATACCCAGAATTAATGAATTTGATTACTCCAAATGAACTCTGGACAGCCATCCGCAGTGCACCAAATCGGAAATGCCCAGGCCCAGATGGCATTCTATATAAATTCTACAAAAATTACTTCAAAATATATATCCCCACTTCTGCTTGCCTCTATTAACCAGAGCATTCTGGAAACGCGCCTCCTACCAGGAGGAATTGGCCTTCTCCATCACACTCTTCAAGAAAGGGGACAAGCTAGACTTAGCCAACTGGAGCCCCATTTCTTTAACTAACACGGATACAAAAATTTTAACTAAAATCATGGCTAATCGTTTAGGGATTGTAGCATCTGCCACCATCTCCCCAGAACAATTCGGTTTCATACCCAGAAGGTCGATTTGGGACAACGTGCACTCTGTGGCTAACGCATGCCAGTCCACAGCCTCTGAGGCACTTGTATTCTTGGACCAACATAAGGCCTATGATAGAGTAAACTGGGAATACCTCAGGGCCTGCCTCCATCAATTCCGCTTACCCCCTCGCTTCATCAACTGGGTAATGCTGCTCACGGAATCTGCAACAATGGCAGTGCGTGGCCCTGGCTTCCTAACGGAAGTAGTCCGCCCTCAAAGGGGCTTACGACAAGGGGACCCCCTTAGCCCACTCTTATACAACTTCAGCCTTGACCCACTACTTTGAAATGTGAATGCCCACCTCACTGGGGTCCATGTACCAGGCCAAGCCCCAGTCAAGATGATGGCATTTGCAGACGACTGTGTGGTTGGGGTGTCTAATAATAAGATGCACGCGCGCTTGAAGCTCTCATCCAGGAGTATTCCTGGGTTAGTAATGCTGCACTGAACGCTTCCAAAACCAAAATCATCCTCCTTGGTCGGTATCAAACTGCTGGGCCCCAGCAACCAGTGCCCAGCCCAGCCCATCTGCTCGCACACGTGCTCGCCCTCCCAGCTCACCCCACACCGCCCCACTAGTGCTCCCCTTCATGCCACGTCCTACCATAGGGCCGGTCCGCCATCTGGGCGTGTGGGTGGAGGCAGGCGGGTACGCATCAGCAGTAATGGAAAGTTGTATTCTAGACAACGTGATGAAGCGCATCGCCTCCCTCAGAGCCCACCCTACTTCCCTTACTGGCAGGGTTGTTTTAGCTAACTCTATGCTCCTCTCCAAAGTCTGGTTTGGAGCCCACGCCATCCCCTTCTCCCCAGGCTTTTTCAAATCCTTGTATGCCCTTCTGCAAGGATGGCTTTGGTCAGGCCACCCACCACCAGTACGGCTAGAGGTCATGTTTGGCCCTCATCATCATGGTGGCATGGGCCTGCTTGACTTCAAAGCCCATGCTGCCAAGATCCTGGGCACCTGGATTGCGGCTGTCATCGCCCCTACGCTCCCCTCCCAACACTGGTCCCGCGCGGCCCACTCCAACTTCTCCCACGCCTTGGGCCTTAACAATCCATCGAACCCTCACTCCTTGATGAAATACCTGGCTTCCCACCCATTGGCCACAGGTCCTCACGTTACTAAAACCCACTACAAACAAATCCTCCTCTCCATGCGGAGCGCTGAGTGGAGAATTCATATTAGTGGACACACGGCCCAGAGAGGCCGCCCCTCTCCTCAGTTCACACAAGAGGTACAGGGGCTACCCATCCATGATGGCGTGATCCCCACACGGCCCCATGTCCTATCCAGGGTGGACTACCTGAACATGATGGACATCCCTTACTCCATTGAGACTCAGAAGACTATTTGGAAATACGCACACCATCCTCTGTTGCAGCCTCAAATCCATTCCCATGTGTGGCGCTGCCTGAGGTGGGTGTACCATACGGCTGAGCGCTCTAACGCTATACACTCATCCTGCGTCATGATGTGGACAGTATGGAACGCTGTTCCACCGCATGGAGAATTGTCCTACCTCTAAAGTGATATGGCGCGAAGTTCAACGTCTGCTTGGCCAGGATCAAACACATCCCTTCAGTCTGTCAAGAGATATGTTTGCTTTATATCAAATCAGACCCTTTCCTCCACACGTGTTCAATTGTGGCTACGGCCCCTTCACACGTTCCCTCCCCCTCCCCATAGTGGCGTTCCCGCTGGTAACAAGAGATAGCATCGCTTCTCTGGGGTGCCTTCCCTGTTACTAAGTTTTGTTTCTTTTGGGTCAAATTCAAAAGTTTCCATCCCATTGTCAGCCTTCCTCGCAATAAATTCAAAATATAAAGTCTTTGGCTATAGATTATCATAATCTGGGTATATGGTCGCTTCTTACAGCTTCCCCTCTCAACATTATTGAGGGGGGCAATGTTGGATATTCTTATTCTCAACTTAAGCAAAAGAATGTTGGAGGTATTGGCGGTCCTGAATCTGCAACCATGATTGGCCCATCTCTTGTCTGATCATCAAATAATATTGTGGATATTGATGATATGAGTACCAATGGCGAAAAGACTTTGGCGAATTCTTGGTGGAATCCTAGCTATTGGAGAAATACGGTTTATCACAAAAATCAGCTTAAAAAGGTTATAACTAATAATAGGATTACTCTGACTTCTCAGCTGAATTTGGGGTGTTTGATACCACATGAGTCTGCCTACCACCGAGGTGAAAGATTTTACCCATCGATGATTGGGTGCAAATTAACCAATTATTACCACTTAGATCTGAACCCTCCCAAGGTGAGAAGATTTTACTCATTGATGATTGGGTATGAATTATCCAATCATTACCACGCAAGTCTGACCACCGCTGAGGTGCAAAGATATTACTTGACAATGATAGGGTAAAATTTAATTAATCATTACCACATGAGTCTGGCCACCGCCAAGGTGAAAAGATTTTACTCGCTGGTGATTGGATACAATACATCAAATCATTACCACACGGGTCAGTTTTACCTCAAAATATTTCCCTTCGATCTGATAGGCCAAAAGCCTATATTTCTAATTTAGATAACTCATCTTTATATTCTTTTGCCTCAAATACCCATGGTCTCAAAATCTGAACTAGTTTAAATAGGAAAAACTAGTATCAAGAAAAGGACCTTTCCTGGTTGTGCTGTGCTTAAAACAATAAAAAACATAAAAATTTTAATAAAGCGTTATTTTATACTTTTATTAAAAGTAAGATTCTCACTCTGAGAAATTATTTGTGGCATCCATCAGTGGTTCCCACAGTTCCAACACCAAATTATAGGACCTTCTGAACCTTTTTCTACTGTGAGTATTGATGTGGTAGGTCCTCTCCCTACAGCCACCTATGGACATCTATTTATTCTATTAGCTATCAATCATTTTTCTAAATGGATTGAAGCTATCTCAGTCTCCACGGTCACCACCAAGGCTACAGCATCTTTCCTTTCTAAACAAGTTTTCACCAGGCATGACAGCCTGAAAGTCCTGTTATCGGATAATGGGACCAATTTCATATCTCAGATTATAGCTGAGCTTACCAAATTAATGGGTACCTACCAGTCGTTCACATCCCCATATAATCCTTCCGCTAATGGTGCCATCAAACAAGCCAACAGTACCCTCAGAGCCATTCTTCAAAAGATGGCTTCCAATGATCCTAGTAGGCGAAACCTTTACTTACCCAGTGCGATATTAGCTTATAGAGTTAGCTACCATTGTATTATTGGAATGTCTCCGTTTAAAGATTTATATGGTTGGGAACCTATCCTCCTTTCAAGTGTACAACCTATGCTTGAAGAGGCCACCCCGCAAACCACTGATTTAGCGATGAGGAGACTGGCTGACGAAATAACCTGATTACAAACATTAGCTAAAAGTTCTCTTGCTGCTACCACCTTGAAGAAAGGAACCTGAACCAACGCTAGTAGACCTATGTTACCAGAATATCAAGTCGAAGACCTTATACTCTTCTACCACCATTGGCTGGGAGGAAGAATTCATAAACTGGACCCCTTATGGGCTGGTCCTTACCGTATTATCTATTGTAGGGGTGTTGAATATTCCATTGCCTCTATTGATACTGGTTCTGTTATCAATAGAGTGCATAGTAGGTTTCTTTGCAAGTATGTGCCCCCTAGGCAAGATCTTGAGGGGCATTGTTGGAGATACAACTAGGACGACTGAAAATACTCTAGATTGAGTTTTAATATCTCAGTATAATAAGATGGAGAAATCTAAACCAAATATTTTGATTCTCAATTTGACTGAAGAAAGACTCTTCAGAGTTATTGACTTCTAAATTTAATCAACCTATAAAACTCAGTAATTTGAGATGGCCAAGCAATTTGAAATGACTAATCATTTTGAAGGGCTGGCCTTGATAATAAGGTCAACTGCATTTAACTAGATCTTTATTAGATATTATCATCACTAATATTATAATAATAATGATAATCAACAATATTGGGCCTCTGGTAGGAAAAAGTCTTACCTCAGGTGGATCAAGGAAATCCTTGCGAAGAACCACTACATTTCCCCTATTAATATCTCTAGTCTTTAATTAATAAAGTACATAAAACTAATCTCACATAGCTTAATTTTGGTCTATTTGCTTACAGGATTCTGTATTTACGATTAAAACCAACTATAGCAATAGAACTAATATCTTCATTGCAATTGCTGTCAATCTTTGCTAGAGCCACAGAACTAATGATTTTGTAGCCTTTGTCGCGCCTGCTTTATAGAATTTCTCACAAAATTCCAATACCAGGCGGTGTTCATGTTTGTGTCTTTTTGGCAGAATTGGCTCCCAATCCCCCTTTAGGGCGTTTTTTTCCCTTTGGTGCACCATTTTGGCCATTGCCAGATATGGCTTTCGCCCAGTTTAGTTGGGATTTGTTGAATTTACTCATCTCACCTGTGTGATTATCAAAAAATTTTTGTTCAAATTGAATCTTAGTAACTGACTTTATCAATATGGGAAGGAAAAGCACGCTTTATTTAAGTTTCTTAGTTACACAAGAAAAACTTTAAGTTACCATATATATTACCATATAGATGTAAAAAATTCTAGTGGTATACAGATACTTGATTTACTTATGTTTCTATCTTTTTTCATGAAGACTAAAAAACTCTTCGTTTAAATCCTTGAATTGTTGTTTTTTGGGGCCCCTTTATTTTTTAATTGGTAGATCAAAGATTTTGGGAGCAGTACTCAACAGTTTTCATATTTGAGGGACTGGTTCCCCAGCGTCCCATATTCAGCTTCATGAATCAACCTATGACTACCTCCCCCATTTTCTTCCTGATAATCTCAGATTCTAGACCAGCTGCTCCCAGGTGGTGCTCCGGCAAACCCACCCAGCGTTTTCCATTCAGTGGGAAAACGCCTCACACTGGTCCATACAGTCCCACCAAATCATTGGGTCAGTTCATTCCACCCAAGGATCTCGACATCCACCTTGCATGTGCCCAAGTAGTGCCTCGCAGCCCACTTGTTCTCCCCCGCTCCAAGCTGAATTTCAGCCTTCATGTCAAATATAGGAAATTGTTCTCATATGCTGAAAAAGCTACTATCGATATGGCCTAGGTGGTGATGTGGACAGCTGATTTTATAGATTAGATTTCTGCCCCTATAAGGGGTATTTGATCTAGGATTTACTTGCAAAGCTGAAGCTGGCACTGCGGCCACCGTGCCCCTGGTTTTCCAGGGAACCCCTATCCCAACAACGTGCACCTGGCTCCCCACAGACAACACTATGGTGGTTCAACTCAAAGGGTTGCCCACATATCTTCCCCCCATTGTGCTCCATCAGGAGTTGATTGAAGGCGTGGCTGCATATGGCTCCAACCCCATCCTTTAGTTTGTGGTCCCCAATGGGCCTCTTGCCTCTCTGGGAATTGGGCATTTGCCACAATTAGCCAGAATCTAACAAAATTTCTTTGTCAATTCCCCCCACACCATCATTCCATCTGCCCCTGTCCACCCATTCTTGGCCCGCGTCAAGGGCGGGCAGACCATTTGTCCATCCTGCTTCAAGTTAGATCACTTGAAGCGTAAATGCCCCTATCTTGCTGCTTCCACCGGACCTGCGTTGCCTCCATTTAGCCCCCAAATCGCCACACACCCCATTGCCTTTCTGGTATGGAGTACAATCCTTCCCCCTTCCCCCAAAGCCTGCAGCCACTGCAGCGCCTACAGCTGCCAATCAGGCCCTCCTCAGCCCAGTGCCACATGCTATAACCAATCAGAAAAGCTTGGACAACAGTTTGGTCCCACGCTATTCTTCAATCAACAGCCACGGTCCATTAATTCACCAATATTGATTTACTTTATGACTTGAAACCATTGTCCTCATTGATTAAAAATGCTGAAGTGGAAATTTTATTCTAGAATTGGAAGTCCACATTGAAGAATTTATCCAGGTACTGCACCCCATTCAGTTCCCTCAGAGTTTTTATGGCCCCCAGCTGGATGCCAATGTGTTCCGCCCTACACACCGACTCGCTGAAGCAGCAGCTGATCACCCAGATAATTCTGACATCTGCAAATGTGCTACAACATTGGTGTACTAAACATGGGTATCCCTTCTCCCATTATTGCCTAAGCCCTGTCCCCACAGGGCAAAAGTAACATCAGAAGCCTCCACAAACAAACAGCTACTGCCATCCAGAAAGTGTTTGTCGCTTTGCAGGACAAGCTAAAAGTCACCTGTGCCACCGCCACTTTGTGATCTTAGCTTTCTTCCATACGCCTACATGTGGAACAATGCTTATCCCAGTACCTAGGTGCGCTTTTTGCTGCAGGTAATTTACACGTACATCCAATCATCAGAGATCTCAACACAGATTTGCTAATCACCTCACACCATTGCTCTCCGCCTTAACCTGCTTTCTTTCCTATGAGGAGGACTCCAATGCTGAGGATGAGCCCTTAATCCCCTTCCCCTTTCGCCATAATGATTGAGCAGCTCGTCACTTTCCCACCTGGAAAGTTGTAATCACTTTAGTTTGTGTTTTGCTCGCTCATTTTGGGCGGTCAATTCATTCTGTTTGGGTAGGTCTGCTTGTTCATTCTTTTGCTCATTGAGCTTCAATAATGTCCATCCCTGTAGTTTGATGCCTTGAATAAAATAAATAAACTTAAATTTTTTTATTTTATTCAACAGAGGTAAAGCCGACCAGGGGATGGACATTACCAAAACTCAAAACCTAAAAACAAATCCTCACTAAATAAAATGAATGAACTGAAGGGTGATTAGCCGAGCAGGTAAAACTGCTTCCACCCCTAGTGCAGGTTTTGAGTTTAAGCCTGTACTGGCTAGAAAACATTATCTGTGTGGTATATGTGTCCCAGGTTGACCCACTTGAATAATTTATTTTTTAAAATCTATGAACCACTCAAAATGAGTGGACGACACACAAAACACAAATACAACCAACCAGGTGGGACAGAGGGAACTGCTAATCCCATCATGGTGGAAGGGGTGGGGATCAGGGGCTCATCCACATTCTCTACTTCATCCCAAAGCAGGGTATGGGCTATGGCGGAAAGCAGGGGCGTCAGGGCGTCAGCAGGATGTGGAGATAAATTTCTGATTTGGGGTCTTTAGAATACAGCTGTTGCACATAAGAGTTCCGATGTATTTATCCAAAGCTGCTTCAGCTTTTGTGCATGCACATTGGTGGGTAGTTTTTAAACATGGCGATATCGGTGCAGGCAATATTTGATTTGGGATTCCGTGCTACCACCGCCACATGCTGGATGGCGTCATTGGTGGCTTTGTGAGCTTCTATCAACATATTTTGATTCTTATTGGCTTTGGATGTAATAATGGGAGGAGAGATTCATCCTGCAAGCATTACTACTGATTTGGCAACAGCTTTGCGGAGAGGACAACAATCTGGCTTATCTGTTTCTTCAACAACCAGCTGGTGGTTTCCATGGAACGTTTTAGCATTTTTCTGGGGGCATATAAATGAGGGGTTAGCTTACCATCATGGTCAATAAACATGAGCTGCTGGATTTGAATATTGCAGTGTTTAATTATATTCCTGGACTCATCAATTTCAGCCAATAGATACCAAGAATTTTGGTTGGATTGAATTGGGAGTCAGCATATTCCTGATGTTTGGTTGGATTGTTGGAGGATGCATAATCAAACTGGGGTCTAATCCTGTGCTTGTTTGGATGGAGCGTTTGTGTCACTGGGGCGAGGAGGAGGCTGATTGGTGGCCGTTGGAGCAACTGTAGCAACAGGCTTTGGGGGAGGGGGAGGTAAGATCGTATCCCATACTGAAGCTGGCGTGAGGTAGGTGGCATATTGTAAGCTGGCGGACGAAAAATCAGAGCTGTTGGAAGCAGCTAGAGATGAGCACTTGCGTTTTGAGTGGTTTAACTTGAAACAGGACGGACATATCGTCCGTTCACCATCAAAGCGGGCCCAGAACAGATGGTCAGGGGAAGAG
Source organism: Massospora cicadina (assembly GCA_022478985.1). Taxonomy (NCBI): domain Eukaryota; kingdom Fungi; phylum Entomophthoromycota; class Entomophthoromycetes; order Entomophthorales; family Entomophthoraceae; genus Massospora; species Massospora cicadina. Next base: position 18,257 of record JAKSZP010017859.1, on the reverse strand, counting down.
GGGATGATAGCATGAGGGAAATCAACGAGGCAATTTTTTGATTCAGAGCTAATTGTGGCATATGCCTGAGGCCCAGCAGGCTTGTGGCCACATTGGGGACCACAAATTTCAAGATGAGGTTGGAGCCATAGGCTGCCAACCTTCCCTCAGCTCCTTGTGGAGCACCTCAGGGGGAGGTGGGTGGGCAAGCCAGAAAACTGATCCACCAAAGTGGTATCCTCTGGGAGCTGGGTTTCAAATTGTGGGGAGAAGGGTACCCTAAAAACCAGGGGCACAGTTGCCGCAGTGGCAGCATCAGCTTCACAGGTTAAGCTGAGATTAAAATGCCCCTTATAAGGGCAGAAGTCAATAAACTGGCAGGATGCATCACCGCCTGAGCCATTTTGATAATGGTTAGGTCAAGGTAGGGGAAATGTTTCCCATAGTCGGCTCTAAGGCTGAAACACATGTTTCTCCAGGGGAGCACCAGGGGGCAATGGCTCACCACTTGGGTTTGAGCAATGTGGGCGTTGAGATCCTTGGGAGGAACAAATCATCCCAGGGGTTTGGTATGACTGAAAGAGCCAGTCTGAGCGCGTTTTTCTTCCAGATGAAAATGGCGGGGGAGGTTTCGCCACTTCCCCACACTGGGGCAGCTGGCGGGGAATCTGAAGTATATCAGAGCAAGACTATGGCAGGCGATCAAGACTTACTTTTACAATATAATTTGCTCAGAAAGTTATGCCAAGCGGAAAGAGATTTTGTATCCTTGAATTGTTAATATGCATAAATTTTGTTAATGAGGCTTCATAACCTTCTCATAATGTTGAGATGAGCTGTTTATTTCAATTCAAAAAGCATATATAGAGCTCACAGCAGAGCTTTGGCTCTAGATTGCTTAAGATTTTACTATGATAAGTAATATCAATAACCTTATATGGTATACGTTCTTAGTATAGCTAGCTGCCTTAGCAAACTAATTCTGTAAAATCATAGCCTATTGATCACACAAGATGGTTTTTTCAATAAGAGTTTCTTACTTTTCTTTCTCGTTGCAAACACTTTTGCAACCCATTCAATTCAAGACTAAATCTAGTTTGATAATCTCATAGAGGGGATTGGTCTGCGCCCATGTCTGGGATCAGTTGGGCAAGCAAGGCAAGAGGAGCAGGCGGAAGGCCCGCGGCCTCTAACGTTTGAAAACGCCCTGGAGAAATCCAGTGGAATAGAAAAAAATCTAAAAAAACTGGCGGTCACAATTTCCCCAGAGATACTCGCGTGGCAAGCACGATGCAACCAGTACATCAACACGCCACATTCCCAGCCACTTTCGTTGGTGGAATTTGGAGTCCATGTGTATCTGGACATCCAAAAAACGGCCCTATGGGAAAAATTTTTTGAAGATGTACACAAAATTTTCCCAACCGCGGTGTACGTTGCACCTCACTCCATGTCACGCAGTAGGCTGGACCTACCAGTTTCAAAAGCAAAATAGCAGCAGATGAGGCTGCAGCGGTGCGCATAGTGGTCGACCTCCCCAAAGGGCAATGGGTCGTCAAAACCAAACACACCAGATGGACAAAATCAATCCAAATTTTCCTCACGTTTGACTTTTTTGCCTACTATGGTAAAATGTGACATTTTAAAGCAACACCTGAAGAGTGGTCTCGCCATATACAGCAAAATACAATCTTTCAAAGTGCAATGTTTAATGCTGATGCCACACCTGTGCACCGGCAAAGCCATCGCAGTTCTGACCCCAACTGAGGAGATTGCAAAGGACCTAACCCAGATCCTGCACTCCACCTTTATTGACATTGCAGGGCACACCACCCACCCATTCCAGGTAACCGTGGACAGCGCGCCCCCCATTTGCACCCACTGTGACGCGTTTGGCCATAGGGCACACGCATGCCCCATCAAAGAGGGCGTCACATTCCAAGAGCACCCCTCGGCCATGGCCAGCGGAGAGGCGCACTATGAACCAACCGCAAGCACCAAGGAGGCTTTCCCGTGGGGAGCACAAGGCTGCTACCTATTGGTAAAGCCTATCTCTCCCGCAGGAGCGGAAGAAAGCCAAGCAGGCCTGTAGGACCGCGGAAGCAGCCAAGGTCACAACCACCATCCATACTCACAACGCCAGGAGGACATGGAGACCTTCGCGGCGGAAGCAACTTAGGAATCCATCACCCAATCAGATTGGGAGGCCCATGCCAAATGGGCCACTCAATCTGAGGATCTGATAGGGAGATTCGATCTCACCCAATCGCTGCACCCAAGCCCCAGTTGAAACTGACTTGGGACCTATCCCAACTAAAAAATTTTTTTTTGCCCCACTCGACAGTGCACCAAACTTATCCGCACCGCAAAAAATTCGTCCGACGTTGGGAAAACAAAAGCGAAGGCCAAAGCCAATGCGACTCTTTCCGCAAAAATTAACAAAAACCCCAATAGTTTTGCTGCTAATACCCGCGCTGCTGTGAAAGCCCGTGGGGACCTGGAAGAGGCTGGTGGGCCAGGGGGCCCACCCCCTCACACCTAAGGTGCGATGGGGGAAACCTTCACTCTAGGGATGCTGAATATTGCTGGACTCAAGACCTCCCCATCCTGGGCTAGGAAACTGAGATTTTACACAAAACAATTTACCCGTGGATATCCTGGCTATCCAGGAAACCCACTGTCCATGAGGTTCCAAGAGCTTGGAAAACAATGCTCCTACCATCCCTATCCTTTTGGTCGAAGCACTGTGGGGTGCTAATTCAGAAAAACAATTTTTTCAAATTTACATCTTCAGAAACATTCCTAAATGACCGAGTGCTCGTTGTCACCTTCTCATGGGCTGATGTTGCACACACAATCGTTAAAATTTATGCCCCAAACGGTGCATAAGAGCGTGGGAATTTTCTCATCGGTCAAATCCCTCTTGCTACCCCCCAATTCTTTCCTAATTGGTGATATGAACTGTTGGCTAACCTCACCAACGGACCGGTGGCTGCCCTCACCCCACGCCCCACAGGGCCACGTAGAACTACGCGTTCTAAAAGCCACCCTTGGGTTAATGGATGCGCTGCTGCAACATGCCCCACTGCTCGAAAACATCCGTGTCCCCACATCCACAATGGCCAATTAAGGTCCATGACCCGCATCAACCTTATTATAGCACCGGCGAAATTCCAACCCCACATCTCCCACTTCAAAACAACGAAAATGGAATTCTCCAACCTTAGACTGGTCTCAACAACATACCACTTACCCGTCACAGTTGCAAAGGCCCCACATTGGTGCAAAATCCGCCCCCCAGAGCTCGCGTCGCCAAGATTTTCCACGTGGATGGAAGAGGCAACTTTGGCAAAATCATTTGTTGCACCGTTTTGTGCAGGACCCCATTTCCACATGGGCAACTTTCAAAGAAGACACCATCCGCCACTATCGCCATCTCTCATCCAGATGCTCATGAGCCACATTGGCAGTTATATCACGCGCTGGCAGAATTGGCCCACTTGGAGTCCAACATTCCAGCCTCAGGATATAGCCCTGTATGGGGCCAGAAGTGGGCGGAGGCAGCAGCCCACCTAAACGCACTTGAAAGGCAACACAAACATTGGGTTTGTGTCCAATACAGGGCCACACGCATCACTAAAGGCGACAAGTGCACCACATACTTCTTCAAAAAAATTTTGCACCATGCCAGAGCGTGGCCTGCACACAGGTGCAAAGATCAGATAATTCTATTGTGGACACACTGGCTGAAGTGGCAATCAAAATGCAAAGATATTACTCTGAGTTATACTGAGCTGAACCAATTCAGCCGGCTGAAATGGCAGAATTTCTCGACAGAGCTCATATCTGCACCATTTTCTGATACCCAGAAATAATGAATTTAATTACTCGAACGAATTATGGACTACCATTCGCAATGCGCCAAACCAAAAATGCCCAGGCCCAGATGGCATTCCATATGAGTTCTACAAAAATATTTTAAATATATATCCCCATTGCTGCTAGCCTCACTCAACCAAAGCCTGTTGGAAACGCGCCTCCTACCAGGAGGACATGAGGCCTTTACGGTCACACTCTTCAAGAAAGGGGATAGGCTAGACTTAGCCAACTGGCGCCCCATTTCTCTAACAAACACAGACACCAAAATTTTAACAAAAATCATGGCTAACCGTTTAGGGACTGTAGCATCTGCCACCATCTCTCCAGAACAATTTGGTTTCATCCCCAGAAGGTCGATTTGGGATAACGTGCACTCTGTGGCTAATGTGTGTCAGTCCACAGTCTCTGGGGCACTTGTATTCTTGGACCAACAAAAGGCCTATGATAGAGTAAACTGGGAATACCTTAGGGCCTGCCTCCAACAATTCCGCCTACCTCCCCGCTTCATTAACTGGGTGATGCTGCTCACGGAATCTGCAACAATGGCAGTGCGCGGCCCAGGTTTCCTAACGGAGTAGTCCGTCCTCAAAGGGGCCTGCGACAAGGGGACCCCCTGAGCCCACTCTTATACAACTTCAGCCTTGACCCACTACTGCGAAATGTGAATGCCCAACTCACTGGGGTCCATGTGCCAGGCCAAACCCCAGTCAAGATGATGGCATTTGCAGATGATTGCGTGGTGGGGGTGTCTAATAACAAAGATGCACGCGCGCTTGAAGCCCTCATCCAGGAATATTCCCGGGTAAGCAACGCGGCACTGAACGCCTCCAAAACTGAAATCATCCTCCTTGGTCGGTTTCAGAACTGCTGGGCCCCAGCAAGTAGTTCCCAACCCGGCCCATCTGCTCGCCCACGTCCACGCCTTACTAACTCAAAACACACCGCTCCACTGGTGCTCCCCTTTGTGCCACGACCTACCATAGGACCAGTACGCCATCTGGGCGTGTGGTTGGAGGCAGGTGGATACGCGTCAGCAGTAATGGAGTGCCATATACTGGACAACGTGACGAAGCGAATCGCCTCTCTCAGAGCCCACCCTACTACCCTCACTGGCAGGGTTGTTCTTGCCAACTCTATGCTCCTATCCAAAGTCTGGTTTGGAGCCCACGCCATCCCCTTCTCCCCAAGCTTCTTCAAATCCCTGTATGCTTTGCTACAAGGTTGGCTTTGGTCAGGCCGCCCTCCACCAGTACGGCTAGAGGTCATGTTTGGCCCTCATCATCATGGTGGCATGGGCCTACTTGACTTCAAAGACCATGCTGCCAAGATCCTGGGCACCTGGATTGCGGCCGTCACTGCTCCTACACTCCCATCCCAACACTGGTCCCGCGCGGCCCGCTCCAACTTCTCCCGAGCCTTGGGCCTCAACAATCCATCAAACCCCCACTCCCTGATGAAATACCTCGCATCACACACATCAGCCACAGGTCCTCACGGGACCAAAACCCACTACAAACGAATCCTACTCTCCATGCGAAGCGCAGAGTGGAAAATTCATATTAGTGGACATACAACCCGAAGAGGCCGCCCCTCTCCTCAGTTCACACAAGAGGTACAGGGGCTACCCATCCATGATGGCGTGATCCCCATTCGACCCCAAGTCCTATCCAGGGTGGACTACCTGGACATGATGGACATCCCTTATTCCACTGAGACCCAAAAGACTATCTGGAAATACGCACACCATCCTCTGTTGCAGCCTCAAGTCCGCTCCCATGTGTGGCGCTGCCTGAGGCGGGTGTATCGTACAGCTGAGCGCTCTAATGCTTTACACTCATCCTGTGTCATGTGTGGCCAGTATGGAACGCTGTTTCACCGCCTGGAGAAGTGCCCCACCTCTAAAGTAATATGGCGCGAAGTCCAACGTCTGCTAGGCCAGGATCAAACACATCCCTTCAGTCTGTCAAGAGATATGTTTGCTTCATCAATGGCCTCCCCCTCCCACCCTCCCTTCGTGCTCTGGTGGTTGCAATCGCCATGTGGACTATCCACACGATTGTCTTGGATGCCATCGCTGGATCCATCCCCACCCTCCCTGAAGCTGTCCACAGATTCCGGTCTCATTTGGTGGATCACTTTCAAGCGTGGATGTTTGGATATCTCCCACCACGTCGCTGACAGCTGGTCTCCTCCTGGTTCCCAGTCTGGTTCATCAAATCAGACCCCTTCCTCCACACGTGCTCAATAGTGGCTACGCCCCCTACACACGTTCCCTCCCCCTTCCCATAAGTGGCGTTCCCGCTGGCAACAAGAGATAGCATCGCTTCTCTGGGGTGCCTCCCCTGGTACTAAGTTTTGTCTCGTCTGAGTCATATTCGGAAGTGTCCGTCCCATGGTCAGCCTTCCCCACAATAAATTTAAAATTTAAAGTAAGAGGTTTTCTTTGCCCTCCTTAATTCTGCCCAACTTATTTGGTACATTATAATTTCATGAAGTAATGCATTTAAATTGATTTATTATGTTTTTTAATTGCTCACTATAAGTTTTTTTAGCTTAAGTTTGTAGTTATTAGTGGTTAGCATATGTTCCATTATAGCTATCATCTTGTTTTGGATTTTTTACAGTCTATATTGGATACCAGGGTATCAGACATTTTAATAAATTTATTTGTCAAATGAGCCTTCCAAAATATTTAAAGGTTAGTCTACACAAAAAGGTTTTAGCAAACCCACAATTAACTTTAAGGATAAATTGAACGTTAGCAATGATCAAATTTATACTATAAATTTTCCTTAGGTCTGACTCAAGGTCTCATTTCTCCAAGAAAAAGATACTAATTAACTAAATTAACAGAACTTTGGAATGTAAAGTGACAACTCTAATGTATAGCTCATGAGGCTAAAAAATTAAATTTCATAATTTATTTTGAGGCATGCTGACTGGGGGATGGACATTACTAAAGCTCAAAGAGCAAAAAACCAAACAAACTAACTACACAAACAGAATTAAAAATGACTGCTTAAAATGAATGTGTGAACCTAACAAACGAGACAACAACCTACCAAGTGGGACAGCGCCGAGGCGCTCAACCCACCATGGCAGAAGGGGAGGGGGATCAGGGGGCTCATCCTCAGCCCCATGCTCCTCTTTGGTGAGAGTGGGACAAGGAGGAGAGCAAAGAGGTGGGGTGATCAGCAACATGGGGAGCGAGGATGCTAATGATTGGCTGGTTGAGGAAATTGCCGGAGGATAGTAAGTCACCAAAGTACCTGGAAATGCAGGCCTCCGCCTTAATATGGAGGGAAGGAAGCTGGGACAATAAAGCCACAGAGGCGTGGGTGACTCTTGGGTTGGCCTGCGAGGTGGAAACCACTTTCCAGATAGCTTCATTAGTGCGCCTGTGGGCAAACTGAATGGTATTTTTGTTAGGCAGGGATGTGGATGGCTTGATAATGGGAAGTGGAAGTTCCGTGGTGAGCGCCATTTCTGATGGCTTGGCCATCTAATGGATGGTGTCTACATCAGGGTGAGCAGCTGCCACGATAGCAAGCTGGTGGTCTGAGCGGAACTCCAAGGCGTCTGGCTGGGGGCGTAAGACCATTGAGTGACCAGTTTGGGTTTCTGTACTTGGATAGATTCGTTATATGTGGGCTGCGAGGCTTCAATTAAATTACCCATCTCATTGGTTTCAGCCAATGAGGACCATGGGTTCATGTCAAATTCGAAATTGGGGTCAGCAAATTCAAGTGGAGTGGCAGGCGATTGCAGAATAACGTGGGAACACATATTAGTCCAAGCTGTTTCCTGATTGGATGAGGTACAAGTGGCACTGGGAGAGGCACAAGTGGCATTGGCCTGAGGAAGGGGCTGGTTGGCTGCAGCGGGCACCAAAGTGGCAGCAGGCTTTGGGGGAGGGGGTAGGATTGTACCCCATGCCAGAAAGGCAGTGGGGTGTGGGGCAAATTTGGGGCCAGATGATGTTAGCGCAGGGCCTGAGGAAGCCGCAAGGGAGGGGCATAAATGCTTTGAGTGATCTAGCTCAAAGCAGGAGGGACAGATGATTCTCCTGCCCTCAATGCGGGCCCAGAATGGGTGTTGGGGGCAGAGGGAATGACAGCACGGAGGGAAGCAACAATGCAATTTTTAAATATTTTGGGCTGATTGTGGTGAATGCCTGAGGCCCAGCTAGGCGAGCAGTCCGATTGGGGACCACAAACTGAAGTATGGGGTTGGAGCTATATGCGGTTAAACCTTCCATCAACTCATGATGGAGTACTGCGGAAGGGAGATGGGTGGGCAACCCTGCGAACTGAACCACCATGGTGGTGTCTGTGGGGAGCCAGGTGCACGTTATTGGGATAGGGGTGCCCTTGAAAACCAGGGGCACTGTAGCCGCAGTGGCGGCATCAGCTTCACAGGTGAAGACTAGGTCAAAATACCCCTTAAAGGGGCGGAAGTCTATAAAACTGGCTGTCAGCTTCACCACCTGGGCCAAGTTGATAATTGCTTGTTCCTCATATAGGAACAATCTCCTGTACTTGACCCAAAGGCCAAAACGAAGCTGTGAGCGGGGGAGAATGAGTGGGCTGCGAGGCACAGCCTGGGCATGTGCCAGGTGGATGGCGAGATCCTTGGGTGGACTAAACGGACCTGAGGATTTAGTGGGACTGGACGAATCAGTCTGAGCACGTTTTCCCACTGGACATATTACGCTGGGTGGAATTTTACCGCTGCACCACACTGGAGCAGCTGAGGCAAATCTGACATCATTGGGGATTGAATGGGAATGACAGGCATAGGATTAATAGTTGTTTTTTATTTTTTGAATAAAATTGCTTGAAAGTGACTTTGAGCAGAAAGAAAGTTTTTCTAAAAGATTGAATAGTGCCCTCAAAAGTGCACAATTCCAGAATCAGCATAAAGGTTGACTTAAATAATATAATTTCTTATTCAAATGGTGCATTCAGAGCACATATCCTAAATATAAAATTTAAGCTAAAAACGCATTTCCAAACTTGTAAATGGTATCCAATGAATAGCCCCCATCGAGATAGCCCCACTTGGATAAGTTATATTAGTCAATTTTTATGGTATTATGTTATTAGAGATGGATGTATTAATATCCCCGGCCTGTTTAACAATAAAATTACGCTTTTTATTCCAATTCTCCACTTGGTAACTCACTTCAATAAGCCCTTTCACCTTTTATCATATGACAGCTACTCTATTTGTTGAGACCTAAGTGAGACTTTGCCCGCCCATTTATATAAATAAAATACTTGCAAAATTTCACAGAAACTGTTGACTGTCTGCTTCTTAGATTAGCACCATTGAGACTCTCAAGATTGGAAGCCCTACAGGATGATGCTCAAACAGGGTCCCTGACATCTCTTGACATTACCTGCATTTAGTTGGTTAGATTATGGAAGACAACCTTATTGATAGTGTAGCCCGCTGGGTGCATAACAGAAACAGTGAAGATGATGACTGAATACAATTCCGTCATTGGTAATATTTTTAGAAGAACAATAAAGTCAAATGGATTCCTGGATCAAGACGTCTATCCCAGAATATCAACAAAATAGTCGCAGACCTAACTCAAGAAACTAAAAATTTCATGAGAAAGAGCCAGCTGCAAAAGGCATCAGCCATGGACAGGACTCTTATGAATCTATAAAACTTAATGTTTCTCAGAGGCATACAGCACAAGTGTGAACCTATCCAGATATCTCAGCGGTTTGTACACCCTTTTTTTTAGTACTAGATGGTCCCAACCCAAGGGGGGATTCATCGATGTTTATTGAATTACGCCTGGGCTCCTAAGAGCCTGAGGCGAGGAAGGGAGGGAGGAGGCATCGAGAAAGGGAGGGGGTTTGCGCGCCAGAGTCATGCTGCAGTGACAACTGAGCGGGGAGGGTTGGCGACATAGTGCAGACCTTCAGGGCCATCTCAAAGTGTACCTGAAAGTGGGTGATCATGTGTGGAAGGGTCCACACCTGCTGGTCAAAGGCAGCACGAAGGAAGGAGTTATGGATGGTCCAGATGGCTGTGGCATAGGCGAGGACACGGAGGGGTCGGTGGCAACCAGGCAATGTCTGCTCAAACATGAGGTCTTGCACAGGGTGTCCAGACCAGGGCTGAGCATGGAGGAGCGCGCGGGCCTTTGGCCAAAATGCGGCGACACCTGGACAGGTGAAAAAACGATGGAGGTGGGAGTCAATAGGCTCCACACAGCGGGGCAGCTTTGGTGCTGGAAGGTAGGGCCAGTCCGGTCCCCTGTCCTGTATGAACAGTGGAGCACTCTCCATAAGGTGTTGGACACCTTTGCTGACAGGATGGGGTGATAGACGTCCTTCCACAATTCCTTAAGGTCAAATCTCACGGAGGGAGGGAGGAGCTCAAGGAGTCTTGGGCGGATGGGAGGACGATCTTGGGGGTTGAGGCGAGTTGTGACAACTTGTCCATTGTGCACAATTGCATGGCGACGTGGGCTGAGGCCAGGGCCTTCCCTTCTGTATGGGAAGGCATGGTGGATCCGCGCGCCTACTCGTTTCAGGGCAAGGAGAGCCTGGTTCCAGTAGGGGGATGAGGATGGTTTTAGGCGATGGCCTGGGTGGTTTGTGAGCCACTCCCTAATGAGGTCAGAGATGCTCTAGGAAGACCCAGAGCTGCTGACACTGACTGGCGGAGGGCGGGCGCCCATTGGGGCATGGGGGTCGCGTCCCAGCAGACAATCGGCCATAGGAACTTCAGGAAGATTGTGGTGGCGTGGGATCGCGTGTCCAGAAGCCCTAGGCCCCCTTCATTGCAGGGTCGGGCAATGGTTGGGGAGGGCTATTGGTGGATGGTTTGAGCCCCAGATCCAACAGCGGAGGAGTACATTGAGCCGCGTATAAAAGGCATCTGTGAATGGGCAGACGTGCGCTAGGAACCAGACTTTGGAGAGGAGGAACACATTGGCCATCAGAGCTCGACCCTGGGGGTGATGTGCCGCCGGTTCCAGCTGGCAATCCTGGAGTTAACTGCTGCAAGGAGCAAGTCCTCATTGTCTTTTAGCGCAACTCCTTGTTGGTTGGTGAGAACGCCCAGGTGACGGAAGGTACCGCGCTCAGGTTCAATACCAAATGGTGGGGGGAAGGTGGGGGAGCCGACCTGTACAACTGTTGTCTTGGAGGTGTTGACCATGGCGTTGGACGCCTTGTGTACCTCTCAATGGTCACAGCAGCGAGGGCAACATCCCCAGGGCAGCCAAATGCAATGGCAGTGTCATCTGCAAATGCCATGGTGCGTGTGGGGGCTTTACCTGGGACCAGGATCCCTGTTAGCTTGTCCTGTAAGGAGGCCAAGAGGGGGTCAAGGGTGATGTTAAAAAGGATAGGGCTCAGGGGGTCCCCTTGCCGGAGACCTTGTCCAACTGGTACTGCCACTGTAAAACCCATTGGCGCCAGGACTCTGGTGTGGAGCTGGTCATAGAGCGATGATATCCAGCGCCTAGCTGCGGGTGGGAGATGGAAGCGGGCCAGGGAAGCATCAATATACTTCAGGCTACCCGATCATATGCTTTCTCCATATCCAGAAGAGCCACAAAGCCATTCACCTTACGAGAGTTAGCAGTCAAAGTCACGTGAAGGTCATTATAGTTGTCCCATAACGACCTCCCCGGAATAAAACCGTACTGGGATGGGGAGAGGCGAGGTGACACCCATTTGAGTGATGCAGTTGGCCAGAAGCTTCGTGAAGAGCTTGTGGTCTGTGTTGATCAACGCTATGGGGCGCCAGTTCGCCAGGTTCTCACGGTCTGACTTCTTGTGAATGAGGGTCGTGATTGAGCCTCTGGAGCCGGGGGACCTCGCCATTCACCAAGAGTGCAGCGAAGAGGTCGCGGAGGGTTCTGGCTATCACTGCAGGTTCCAGAAGGTACACCTCAAAGGGTATTCCATCTGGGCCTGGGGCTTTAAGCCGTGGGGATTTCAGAAGGGTTTCTCACCTCCTGGATGGAAATAGGCGCCAGTAGAGCCTCATCAGCCCGTGGGTCAATGGGCGGCTCTGGAGCCCGCCACAGGAAGTCTTGGATGTCCGATGGGTCCACCTGGGTGGCATGGAAGAGGCTGGAGTAGAAGCGGTGTAGTTCCTGCGTGATTTCCTCCTTATCTGAAGTGGTTGTAGTGCCAATCTTCAGTGCAGTAATATCCTGCGCTGTTGACCGGGCTTTCTGTTTCTGAAAGAAGAAGCGGGTGGGGCGTTCCCATTGAGCATAGTAACGAGATGTTGTAAAGTTTGCTGCCCGTTCTTCCTGCAGTGTGAGCTCCAAGCGGAGTGCTTCCTGCGCCGCTTCCCAGTCTTCCAACCATCTGGGAGAGGGCGAAGGCTGGCAGTTTCGCTCTAGATGTCTGATTCTGGCTTCCGCCCTTTTGACTATGGCGCGAGCTGCAGTCATCTGGGCTTTGGCACAGTTGTAAGCAACGCGGGTGATGCCCTCCTTGGTCACCGCCCATCTAGCCTTGTGGTCAAGCAGGTGGGGTGGGGGGAGAGAGTCTCCCGGATGGTCATAGACAGCTTCTCCTTAGTGAAGGGGTTGTTGAGAAGAGCTGGGGCAACCCTAGGCCAGAACCTACGCGACGGTCTAAGTGTGGTGGTGAGGACAACGGTGAGTGACCTGTGATCACTCAGATAGTTGTCACGAGAGATGGGAGAGGAGACGCGGCCAATTAGCAGGGGGCCAATCAGTGCCATATCTATGCGTGACGCTGACTGGAAAGCTCCTCCATCATACTGGATCCTAGTCATGCAACCTAGGCCAGACGCGGAGGGTGGAAGCGCATCTATAAAGCCACTCAGGCGAAGGAAATCCTGGAGGCGACTTGATCCAGGGCGTTCCTTTGCTGCAGGGGGAGTAAGAGTCACGGACGCGACTTATGGTTGTGTTGAAATCTCCTAAGAGAACTGTATTCCGTGGGAGATTGAGTTGGAGGAGCTCTTCCAAGAGCCGATTTTGCTCCTGACCTGCATTAGGCAGGTAGATGCTTGCAGCGAAGAAGGAGAAGTCAGGAGTGGTGAGTTTGGCCAGTATGAGGCGGCCACCTAGATATTGTGAAAAAGAATGGGTTTTAACCCAGGGATAAAAAACAATAAGGGCGGCATGGTTTGTCCAGAAGGAGTTGCCTCCAAACTGTTCATTCCATGCAGATTGTTCGTGGGGGAGGATATGGGGCTCCTTGACAGCAGCGATGTCAATTTGTGCTGACCTGAAGTTTCGGAGGAGGCGGGCTCTCCGCTTAAAGTCCCGCAACCCATTTGCGTTGATGGATTGCAGGGCCAGGGTGCTGCCATGGGGACTCATAGCTGTTCCCCTCCATGTCCTGGGGGGTTGCCAGCGCTTAAACCTGCTGCTGTGAGGCGGCTAGTTTTGAGTCCTTTAGCTTGACTATTAGCTGCAATCCGTGAGGAGCGTCGAGGGTTCTGAGGGGAAGGAGAGGGTGGGGGGGGCGGAGGACCCAGTAAGCCAGCCTAGGATGCTGCCCCCGCTCCGTTGCAGGGGAAGGACCTGAGGGTGCTCAATGGTGACCTCCGCGGTGTCCCCATTTGATGAGTCTGAGTCCATATTCACTTCCTCCAACACTGCAAAGGATCCGCGCGAAATGGACTGTGGGGTTGGGGTAGGACTCTTTGAGGTGGCACTTCTACTGCAGGCCGCGAGTTGCCAGTCCATGCTGGTGGGCATAGCTCCATTGGGAGCTGAGGGCTGATGCGATAAATCGCTGGTGGGGGTTGGTGGGGGTGCCGCGGAGCCCTGGTGGGGGTGGCTGACGAGGGGCACCCTGTGGGAGATGCCTTGCGCTTGGTGAGAGAGGGAGTTGACTCTGGGAGATTGGAGGGGGTGCCCATTGGAAGGGGGGCATGAGCGCGAAGGTATCCCACACCAATAGTGGGGTTAGCTGTTTCAACTGCTAGGCGTAAGGCCTCAGGGGACAGGTCTTGAACATGACCCATTGTGTGGGTTGTGGAATTGCTGCTGCAGCCATGTGGGATCGTTTTTGGCCTGGTTTAGGCCCCTGGGTGGTGGCTAAGAGGGCTTGTTTTCGAGCTGTGCAGCCACTATACAAGTGTCCAAGGGCGTTACACCATGAACACCGGGGGCGCGCCTGATCAGGGCCGACAAAAAAGATCTCAGGGCATGCCCCAACTACCGCCACACGAGGAATAACCTCAATGTTGCGGGATACAGTGGGGGAGGGGATGAACGACGCCCTAGCAGTGCGAGCTCTTTGAGTGGGAGCATAGTAAGAGGGGACGCTAAAGTCCACTGAAAGAACAGACCCAAACTCCATTAAACCACGATGGAGTGCCAGTTTAAGAGACTCAGGATCAACAGTCGTTGGTAGGTTGGTAAAAGTAACCCATGAAATTTTCTCCAGGTGAGAGCGTGTGCAGGAGATGCGAAGAGATCCGCGTGGAATAATGACCTGGAGGGTGGCAGCATGGTCAGCAAGGGCAGCTTCAGTGAAGCCCACATCGATGTAGTGGCCCTCCACTGATTCATGGATGGTGGTGTTAATAGGGAATGTCTCCGCAATCGCTGCAAAGTATGAGAAGTAATCCTCTGTATAGAATTCAACAGGGTTATGCCCATAATAAAGGCGAATTGCGTGGGAGAGGGTTGAGCGAGGTAGAGCTTTTTGCGCTCTAGTTTCGGCCCATTTCTTCTTAACATCAGCAATAAACGCCACTTCACGGGGATCAGCTTTGGGTAGCGTTGGTGCCAGAGGTTTTTGCCACGCCCCAGTGGCTCCTTTGGTACGTTTGTGTTTGCTTTGGGCTGCAATTGCAGGTTGAGTGTGAGCTGGTGGTTTGGACAAGTTTGCGGAGTTCCCTTGTTTCTGGAATGTTACAGCAGTTGCTGGCGTCATATTAAATTGAGGGGCGGTTTGTTGGGCCTCGCTAAATTGGGGAGGCCCATCCAGATTGGAATTAACTCCAGCCAGTTGGGAGGAGGGCGATGTTTCATCACCATCCCAATCTATTTGGGTAAATTCAGCCCGAGTGTTTGCTGTGATTTCGTGGGCAAAACTCATTGGCTGATTAGTGAATTGGTCGTTTTCAGCATATTGCGATAAAGTGCCGACTTGAGAAGTGCCAATTACGGGGTTTAAATGGGACGGGTGAGATTGGAACTGGTGTGAAGTTCCAAAATCCGAACCATTTGAATCCTCATTGGGAAGAGTAGATTGTCCCAAACTGGTGCTTAGTGAACCAGAATGTGCGGCTAATCCAACCTTACATCTGAGGATTTGGGGGCCAGGTAGCTGGGTATCGCCCCTCATGGAGGGAGCCATAAACACGGCGTCAGCAATAATAGATGGGGCTGAATTAGCTGACACAATGGGGGAGGTGAATGTCTGGATGGGCTGAGTTGCATTCAACTGAGCAGACGCCATTAAAACAGCATGGGTGATGGCCTCCTTGGTTGGAGGGGGCCCAGCGGGTTGGTAGGAGGCAGCACACACAGAGCTGTTAGGCGTGCAGGTTGCAGAAGTGCGATCAGGTGAACTGGCGCTAGTTGGAGTAGCTCCAGGTTGGGGGGTGGTGCCTGCTTTCATGGCTGCTGCTTGAGAGCGGGTGATTCTGGTTGACCCTGAGGTGGGTAACCGAGGGTTGCTTCGTTTGGGGTGTTGCTGGCTCGTTTGGCATAGCCTGCGGGTTCTTTTGCGGGGTTTCCCGCCATATTTGCTAATAGTTTTTGTAAATCTCTTTAGTGGAGCTAAATTTCAGGCTGAATTGATTTTCGAAAAGTGATGCTTAGCAGAAAGAGATGATTCGGTTTGTACACCCTTACTTAATTGTAATGTTCACCTATTAGGAGTCCATATTGAGAAATTTCATCATTACATTAACAACCTTGGGTGTTAAGAGTGGCTATGAGAAGGTATACAATTTATAATTACATAGTATTGAGGAAATACTTGGACAAACTGAAAAAAATTGTTTCTTATCATTTAAACCCTATAATTAGTTAAAACTCATGAATTGGAGTTATAAAATATGTGGATAAGGTTACATATCTCTTAAATTTATTTGGGGCACGCTGACCAGGGGATGGACATTGCTGATACATCGTGATAAAGCCACACCACCGGGCGACAAACAAATGAGACAAAAAACCTTTTATCAAATAGGTAGTGGAGACCGATAGCCCACCATGGCAGAGGGGGAGGGAGGGACAGGCGGTTATTCTACAGGCTCAGCAAATTGGGAAGAATCACAGCTTTTGTAGAAGTGGATAAGCGCAGAGAGCCATGGCATTGGGGCATTGGCATGGTGGGGATGGAGACAGGTGAAATATCAATTACTTACCTCAAGATCAGCTTGGAAGACAGCCTCCATTAACTCCACCACTTGATGCTCCGCTTAGATACTGGCACCTGGGATTTGAGCCAAGATGGCGAGCATTTGGTGGGTAGTTTTAGAGGCTGGGTCAAATGCAGCAAGTTTCTCCACATGCACAATAACAGTTTGGCATCATCAAGCAATTCGGAGATTTCCTCCCATGCCACTTTGGGGAAATCAGGGAGGAAGTCAATTGTGCTCAGCCCTTGATTGAACTGATCTGTTGATCGGGCCACTGCTTTGCAGAGCTGGCTGCAAAGGGGTGAGGCCACCGCTTCAATGGCAAGCTGGCGGTCACTTTGGTAAAGGGCAGCATTGGGTTTAGGAGCATATTATTTTGGGGGAGAGGGATTTGTCAAAATCTGAAGTGTAAAATTCAGCCCAAACATAATTGGTTGGGCTTTCTTCACCAGTTTCAGCGTCCTAATTCACCAGAATTCCACCTGTCTCATCAACCTCATCCAATAGGTCCCAAGGATTCTGGTTTATATGAATAGTGGATGGAGAATTTGGGAGGGTACGATTTGATTGGGGCGCTTGGGTGAAAATGGTGGTCCAGGACTGACTCTGATTAGGCAGTTGGTGCCCAGGGTGGTGAGTGTGGCTGGAGAACTGGTGGGGGCTGACTTCCCACGTTGGGTCATCATGTGAGAATTTTGGGCAGGAAGGGGCAACAAAACGCCCCATTAAGACAATGCCAAAACAGTTTCAGAAACTGAATTGAGGCAATCAGCATGGGGGCAGGACCATTTAGTGTGGTCAAGAGCAAAACAAATGGGACAAATCAGTTGACTGCGATCAACACAAGCCCAAAAGAAATGCTCAGGTGCTGCAGCAATGCGAGCACATGGGGGGATTTGTTGGGTGATGGTAGGGAGGCGGGGAATAATAGTGGCAGTGGCGTGAGGGCCCGCAAGGCGCTCCGCGCCAGAAGGAACAGCAAATATCAGGTTGGGCTGAGTGCCATAAGACAAAATCCTGGTCATCAACGCGTTGTAAAGAATTTGGGGTGGGAGATGCAAAGGGAGGTTGGCAAATGACACCACAAGAGTGGTGTCATTGGGGAGACAAGTATGGGTGGTGGGGACAGGGGTGTTTTTATAAAATGAGCGGAGTCAACGCTGCCACTGCAGCATCCGCTTCTGTTGGGAAGCCTATGTTGAAATAGCCCTTATAAGGGCGAAAATCAATAAAGCCATCCGGCATGAAGGCAGCAGTGGTGAGTTCAATAATTGCTATGTCAGTATATGGGAATAAACGCCCATAATCAAAATGAAGTCAATACCAGATGGTGAATTTGAGTAGGGCGAGAGGATGGGTGTGAGTCAGGTGGATGCGCGCAAGGTGAAGCGCTAAGTCCTGTGGGGGGACAAATCAGCCAGTAGAGTTTGACAGACTATTTGAGCCCATCTGAATTTGTTTCCCTACCGGGCAGAAAACTCTGGGAGGTGGATCACCGCTGGCCCACACTGGAGCAGCAGGCGGTGGATCCAAGGACATCAAAAGGGAAAAGTTCATGTCCAGGTGGCGGTGGATAAAATAAATTTTTCTATTATAAATTCGCTCAAAAGTGAGTTCAAGTGGAAAGAGGTTTTGGATAAGGTTATATAGCTTCTCAGGAAAGACATTGTGGAGTCTAATTAAAAAATAGAGACTACTTGAAACTTTTCCCAAGAGCTTCAGCATCATTATGCCATAGCCCATTGTGAAATGGCTACCCAATCTTTCTACTACTTGGCATATTGGGGGAAAAAAATAAACACTGCCTCAAAACTCAACTATAATATGCTTTAAAGTGTATTAAAAACCTGAAGTTCACCAAACTTCTGAGGCTCAGTCAATTTCAAAAAAATCATACCAGAATAGCTTGTATTGAATGATCTGTTACCCTACATAATCCAGGTGGCTACCCACCTAATTGTCAAAAAACTAAACAAATTGATGAGCAATATGTAAAACATATTGTTTGAAAATTACAATTCTGATGCTGTATAAAAAGT
The DNA here is from genome assembly GCA_022478985.1 of Massospora cicadina. Taxonomy (NCBI): domain Eukaryota; kingdom Fungi; phylum Entomophthoromycota; class Entomophthoromycetes; order Entomophthorales; family Entomophthoraceae; genus Massospora; species Massospora cicadina. Next base: position 15 of record JAKSZP010017859.1, on the reverse strand, counting down.
GATTCGGGTTTTGAA